>JAGDYQ010000036.1:1512396-1532396 GCA_021962125.1 Bulinus truncatus | reverse complement strand
GAATACTTTCAATACTCTACTGAACTCAAATAACTTCACTGACTTGATTGACTCAACTCTCTTCTCAATCGAACATCGTCTTTATATAATTTCCTTCCATCCATCTCGAACATTCCACATCGCTCTGTCTCTCACTCATTTAGTCAGTACAATTTACAAACAAACAACATATTTATTTTCCATTAATATCTAGAATAATAAACAACATATTTATTTTCTATCAACATCTCGAATGTTGACCCCTTGACCACATGTTGACCTAGTTGGCCAAACTCCAAAGATACACACACACCTGTGTGCGTAGTATTCATAACTATACCATGACATATATATATATATATACATACTCACATGATTAATATGGTATTTTTTATTACCTCTGATTTATTATACATAACGAACATAAATAATATTTTTCCCTCATCAACAATTGTCTTAGATTCCACTGGAACATTTGATCTCGGAGCGCTAGACAGTTCTAAATAAGTCATTAGTCTATTTTCATACATTTTTATTGTCTAATGTTTTCTTTTTGAAGTATGAATACATGATGTCGGCTGGATGATCCACGTCAACAGATACATGCGCGGTAGATATAGTGCTTATGTCAGACGATCATACATTATGTCATTATGTCTGACAACCATACATTATGTCAGATAACCGTACATTAAGTCAGATAACCGTACATTAAGTCAGACAACCATACATTATGTCAGACAGCCATACATTACGTCAGATAACCATACATTAAGTCAGACAACCATACATTACGTCAGACAACCATACATTACGTCAGACAACCATACATTACGTCAGACAATCATACATTAAGTCAGACAACCGTACATTAAGTCAGAGAACCATACATTATGTCAGACAACCATACATTATGTTAGACAATCAAAAACTAAGTCAGACAATCATACATTAATTCAGACAATCAAAAATTAAGTCAGACAATCATACATTAAGTCAGACAATCATACATACTTTAAAAAAAAAACGATGTAAATATTTTTACATAAATGGATGTGGAATTCAAAAAATGGGCTTTTTAACAAAATTGAAGGCAAAAGTTCCTAGATCCTCGCCCCTCCCTCCCTCTCTCCCTTGAGACAGATGAGTTGGCGGGGGGGGGGGGTATATGAAAAGTAATATATTGATACATGCTGAAAGTCCGATTGTTTGTTTGAAAGGGGCGAAGGTTGGGTTAAACAGATGAACGGACAAGTAGCTGGTCCACGGGCAAGCCGCCAAGGGGGGGGCAGGGGAGGACAAATGCCCAAGGGCCCGGCGAGTTTTACGTCGAGTTTTAAGGGGCCAGGACTGAACTGGCCAATCCACTTTTCAAAATATTATTATCAGCACTGAGGGGGGGGGGGTCCGTGACAGCCCTGTCCCAGGGCCCGAAATTTCTGTCGGTGGGCCTGCGGGCAATAGTTGGACCACCACTGATCTACAGAAATTACCTGCTAAATGATTGGTTGAAACAAACCAAAACACACACACAAACACGCACACGCAGCTTGCAATCATCAATATTCAACGGTAAAGAATGGTTTGGGGGGGGGGGGTGAGAGAAAAAGAGAGAGAGAGAGAGAGAGAGTGGTCACACAGTCAGGTCAAGTTCACGGTCTCCTGTGTTCAGCCACCAAGCCCATATTTATTTATTTCTCAATGCACCGGAACGACTCGACATTAACCTCTGACCTCTGAGCACGTCTACATAAATACAATGTCGGGGAAATCGGGGAAAAGGGTAAGGGGCAAGCAACTCTCGAGACCAAAGTGCACGTAATCCCGTGATTCGATCACAACAAGGGCTAACTAGTCTGGTGATGACGTCATATCTCATCACGGTTCAGTCAGCCTCATTATACATTCTGCGTTATTATCATCATAAAAAAAAATGTCATTTTTCTCGCAAAATCACCTAAAATTCTCCCGAGACCAGCCAGTGGGTCGCGACTCATACTTTAAGAACCACTGCGATTTTATTTGTCGTAGTCATTGTTTGAATTCTTACCTGTATACCTCATTTCATGACATCAGTGTGCGACCTTTTAAGTACCGTTTGACGTCACCTGTAAATTGTACTGACAAGTAGAGTGTTAAATTTTAAGCAGATCCACGGTTGGACAGATGTGACAAAATATTGACATGTTCCAAGAGAATTTGACACAATAATGATTTATTACATTACACTATCGATCATTGGACTATAATATTTTGTTTCGTTTTTTTCTAAGGGGGGTTTGGGGGTGGGAGGGGGGTTCCAATCCATCACAGTAAGTGTATGGAAGAATAAAATTTGCTTATAATGCACTTTAAGTAAATGTATTAATTTAGTGGAATAAATTATATAATTATATATATATATATATATATATATATATATATAGATGATAGATAGATAGATAGATAGATAGATAGATAGATAGATAGATAGATAGATAGATAGATAGATAGATAGATAGATAGATAGATAGATAGATAGATAGATAGATAGATAGATAGATAGATAGATAGATAGATAGATAGATAGATAGATAGATAGATAGATAGATAGATAGATAGATAGATAGATAGATAGATAGATAGATAGATAGATAGATAGATAGATAGATAGATAGATAGATAGATAGATAGATAGATAGATAGATAGATAGATAGATAGATAGATAGATAGATAGATAGATAGATAGATAGATAGATAGGCAGATTAAATTAGATCAGATAGATCATCACCCCTAATTTCCCCTCTCCACCGTCATAATCATCACCGGTACCACTAATCTATCTCCTGTGTCACTAACCACCATATTAATGTCAAGACATTGTCCTACACGGATGTGTGTAAAGTCTTCCACGGGTCAGCCCACTGTCATCCGTTCACTCATTATTGTTTTGATGGGAGATTTATTGTTTGTGTGTGTACATGCCCTTCAATCATGATGACATGAATACAAGCAAAACATCGGTGGAAAAAAAAACAATCAACAATCTCTCATCCTTCTGGGTTTTTTTTCAATCCTTTGTGTGTGTGTATGTATGTATGTATTTGTGTGCGTGCGTGTGTGTTTGTATCTTTTTTTTGTTTTGTCTCCCCTTGCTTCAGCCTTTCGAACTGCGAGACACGGGAGTTAATTGACCCTTTATAGCACGAATGCCGTCATCGTTGCCTAGCAACAGGGGAGAAAATCCTGCTAAGCCTCCCTTCCCCCCCCCCTCCCCTCTCTATTCCTTCGGATCTTGGAATGGCAGAATGCTGCAACTACTCTGCTTCAATTTACTATTTTTGGTCAATCTCCTCTACCCCCCCCCCATAGAATCGATACCGTCATGGACATGAGTGTGAGAAACTTTCTTTTCGATATCCATCTTTCGTGAGATACCTCCACCCTCCCATGTAACCCTACCCCCCCTCCCCCCCCCCATATCTCTGACATAATTTTTTTTCAATCTTTTGTCTTTGTCTCAGATTTCGTGGGTATTGAGAAATCGGAAGATTTGAGTAGTCGATATGAGAATTTTGAGTAGTCGATATTAGAAGTTTGAGTAGTCGATATTAGAAGTATGAGTAGTCGATATTAGAAGTTTGCGTAGTTGATATCAGAAGTATATCTGTATTATCTGAGTGTTTAGTTGTTTAGTTGTATAAAGGTACATTGGTTGATGGACAGAGAATGAAAATGATGGATCAGACGGATGGGTTAAGTGAGGGAATATGTTGACTGGCTGATTGACAGGCAGACACAAGGACAGATTGGAACTAGGAAGGTAGTTGGTAGGCAGGTAGACAGATAGGGAGATGGATAGATGGGTAAGCAAATAGGTAGGTAGGTAGGTAGGTAGACAGATGGGTAAGTAAATAGGTAGGTAGATGGTAAGTAAGTATACAGATAGGGAGGTAGGTAGATAGGAATGTTGGTAGGTATGTAGGTGGATGGTTGGGTAGATAGGTGGATAGGTAGGGAAATAGAAATGCAGCTATCACGGTTGGTTGGTAAGTGTCTAACTAGCTGGGTATGTTTGAAGATAGATAAGTAAGTAGGGTAGGTTGGTGAGTTGTTAGCGCTGTGTAGATATTGCTAGGCTGGTGGTTAGGTAGGCAGGTGTAAATCATAGTTTTGTATGTTTCTTTGCAATATTGATTCATATGTGTCGGATGTTTGTGTGTGTGTGTGTGTGTGTGTGTGTGTGGCTGTTTGTTTGTATGCAAATGTGTCTCAGACATGAATCATGACGAGGGAACGTGTTTTTCTTTTTTTGCTGCAGCTCATTTGATCTCGACACGCCAACCCTTTTACCCCTTCCCCAGTAAGATCTATCTCAGTGATATTGGCTGTTGTTGTTATTATTAACTAATGTAGAACAGAGATAAGCTCTTTTCTTTTTACATTCGAAAAATAAAGTAATAAATCTTTGACTCAAATTAGTCGTTAAAACTTAGTGTCGCAGTTCCTGGTGCTGTATACACAGTTGTCACAGTTCCCTATGTTATATACACAGTGCCACAGTTCCCTGTGTTATAGACACAGTATGTTGTCACAGTTACCAATGTTAAATAAATTTAGAGAAAAAACAAACAAAATGTACATGCATGAAGAACGAAAACTCTTGGCAAAAGTCTAACATATGAATGAATACAATGAGATGCATGTATAAACAAGCCCCTAAAAAAAAAAATTACTTTGCGTGCGTGTGTGTGTGCGTGTGTGTGTGTGTGCGTGCATGTGTGTGTGCGTGTGTGTGTGTGTGTGCGTGTGTGTGTGTGAGCGCGTGCGTGTGTGTGTGTGCGTGTGTGTGTGTGAGCGCGTGTGTGTGTGTGTGCGTGTGTGTGTGTGTATGTGCATATAAAAAGTTCATCTTTTGCAACTCAAAAACTTTCAATACATCTATCATTGGATTTTTGTTTTTCAAATGGGGAAAATAAAAGATTACAATGCAAGCAAATTGTATGTCCAAATTCGATTGGGCTTTAAGGAAGCGAGCCATCGCTGGTGTCTGCGAAATGTCTTTATTGTAACAAGTGATAGGGTTTGAAATTTATTTTATTTTTTTCGAACCCTCCATTATCGAAGGTTGGAAAGACTTGTATATATGCAATTCTCCAAACCTCCTGTCAGAATAAATAAACATTTCCCCGAACACCGGGCGGCGGGGGGTGGGGGGGGGGGGGGTAAGAGTTTGAAGACATTAGCTGGACCATATGACGTAACTGAGCTTCAAACGTCCCCTGGGGACTATGTGTCCTCGCCACTACACGAATAGACGGCAGGAAGGGAAGCCGCTGTTGTGACCGTCTTGGAAAGATGTCAGCGTCCGTCCCCCTTGTGTCATTTCATCAGGGAGAACATCCCTCCCCTCCTTCAACCCCCCTCCCTTCCCCTCCCCCCCTTCCCCTCCCCCCTTTCCCCTCCCCCCCCCCCAGGGTCTTCTCTACCTCTGACTTTTTTTCACCTCGTGACATCTATGTGACCAGTTGTTCGATTCCACCCCCCCCCCCTTTTCAACCCGCCCATTTTCTCCCTCACGTACAGCTAATTCCCCTCCCCCTCCCCCAGCACCATAGCCCCCCACCCTCCCAAATAAAAATGCACAACACTGATGTCGGATGGTAAGACAATACAAACATCATCAACAACAACAACGACAACAGCAATGAATGCAAGATACTTTAGTTTAACTATAACCTACATGATATTACAGAGGTCGAGGAATGGACTGACCAGCTGAACTCGGTATCACGTGACAAAAGAGAAGATCGGAAGCCTGCCAGTGTTCTTGTACACCCCCTCTACCCCCCCCCCACCCACCCCATGTCCCAACAAACTTTTCAACTTGTCAATGGTCCTCAAATGAAGATGATGATGGTACCATGTCGTATGGTGTGTGGTTGGGGGGGGGGGGGTAGTATTCCATTTTTATTTTTTTCATTAGATGGATTCTTAAAAACACTTGAACATATTTCATGTGTGTTTAAATATGTGTTTAAATTTGTGTTTAAATGTGTGTTTAAACGTGTGTTTAAACGTGTGTTTAAATGTGTTTAAATGTGTGTTTAAATATGTGTTTAAATTTGTGTTTAAATTTGTGTTTAAATATCTGTTTAAACGTGTGTTTAAATATGTGTTTAAATTTGTGTTTAAATGTGTGTTTAAATTTGTGTTTAAATGTGTGTTTAAATATGTGTTTAAATGTGTGGTTAAATGGTGGTGTATTTTTTTCATCATTCCGATTTCTCAAGGATGCACTGGTGGATAGTTGGGTAGGCTGGTTGGATGGATGGATGAGTCAGTGGGCGGATGGCTTGTTGGATGGATGGATGAGTCAGTGGGCGGATGGCTTGTTGGATGAATGGATGAGTCAGTGGGCGGATGGCTTGTTGGATGGATGGATGAGTCAGTGGGCGGATGGCTTGTTGGATGGATGGATGAGTCAGTGGGCGGATGGCTTGTTGGATGGATGGATGAGTCAGTGGGCGGATGGCTTGTTGGGTGGATGCATGAGTCCGTGGGCGGATGGCTTGTTGGATGGATGGATGAGTCAGTGGGCGGATGGCTTATTAATTGGATGGATCGATAGATGAATGGACAGACTGATTGATTGATATCAAATAGTTTGTTATTATTTGATGTGGCTCACATCTTTCATCATAGCATACTTTTTAAACAAAAGCGGCCTAAAGTCGGTCGGGGGCCATTTTGGTGCTCCGGGAGGAGAAGTAAATAGTGGGTCATTAAAATAAACAAAATAATAAAGAGTTGATGAGGGTATAAAAAGTTGGGATTTGGCGGATTCCTCATAATTCGGCGCCCTAGGTGTTCCCCTGACATAAAATAACGCCTCTGATTGTGCGCGATGACACCCCAGTTTTTCTAAATCTAAACGATTACGTAAAGAAAAATAAAATACAAACGGCTTAATTAAAGCTTCCCCCCCCCACGTCTATTTCCACCATGACCCCCATGAACTCTAGATGGCCAGATTTTTTTTTCGAAAAATTTGCAGCTAAAGAAAAAATATTTTTTTTTACTTATTATCTTAAATAAAATATTTTGCTCAAGTTTTTCCTTAATTGATAAAAAACAAAAAAAAAATTTGAATTTGTTGGCCAAATGAATAAATAAAAAATTTTAAAACTATCCTCACTTAATAAATTTCTTTTTTATTTATTTATTTTTATTTAGTTAAAGAATGTAATATTTCTTTCTTTTCTTTTTAACCTCTTTAATTTAAGTGCAATCTTTTACAAAAAAAAAAAAATAAAAAAAAAACTAAAAGTTTTGGCTGAAAACTGACAGAATGTTCTCTTAAAATAGCACCACCACGTCTTCAATAAAAGAATCAATGCTAACTTTATCTTTTTTTCAAAATCTAAATCCCCCCAGCTCACAGCCCCCCCCACCCAACCCTTTTCCCCCTTAACATTACAGTTACCCCTCTTTTATCGTCTTCCCCCTACCCCCCTACCTCTCCTCCGCCACTCCACACCCCCCCTTCCTTTCACCACTTCTTCCTGTCTGCTATCGTCCCCTCTTGTCTGTCTCCTCCCTTCAGCGGTTTCAATATAAAACTATTTCCAGAAACATTCAAATAAGGGGTGGGGGGGGGGGTTGGGAGGCTGGGCACGGGGAAACAATTTTATTCTTTTTCTGACGGCCAGCTTCAGTGATCAATGCCCCGGCCTTGGACAGTGACGTCACTTTGACGTTACCGATCTCCATAAATTCTGAGCCGGGCGAGCTGGTGATAGGGTCCTAACCCCTCCTCTCTCTCTCTCTCTCTCTCTCTCTCTCTCTCATCTCCCCCGCCTCTCCTCTCTCTCTCTCTCTCTCTTTCTCTCATCTCCCCCGACTCTCCTCTCTCTCTCTCTCTCTCTCTCAGTCTCTCATCTCTCCCGACTCTCTCTCTCTACCCTCCCACGTAACTTTCCAGACGACCCGACTCTCCCCCCCCCCTTTTCCCCAATCCACACACACACACACACCCACAAAGTACACCGCTCCAACCTCTAGCATACAGGCCTCACCGCCAATCAACGACGTCACTGTATTAATGACGGACCAAAGACTTTCCCCCCTCCTCCCCCCCACCAGAAGCTGCTATAAATATCCCAATGATCAATCATAGGTCCGTTGTCCAATTCTGGCTCTCCCTCTCTCTCTCTCTCCCCCCATCCACCCTCACCCAGATCACGGTCTCATTTTCTTTTTTCTTCTTATATCAGTTAGTTCATTCTTTAAAGACATTAACCCCTTAAGAATTAAAAGATATGGCTTTATATTTATAGCTTTCAATAAACACGAGCTTTGAAAAGAAAAATAATATATGGAACAATATTAAAACATTAACTTCGAAACGAAAAATAATACATGGAACAAAATTTTTTTGAGATTATCATCCGACAAATTTATTCTATAAATTGTTCTATTTTCAGAAAACTCGGCGTCATGATAATGTAATTTTTTTTTCCATTTATACTTTTTAGTTTTTCTGTCTAGGCCAGCCATGGGGGAACTACTGCCCGGGGGTCACGTCCGACCCAGCTCGCGGCCCGCCACTCACAGTTACAGAGTGCATCATAGTACTGGTCTTTCATGTTATGACGTTTACCGAGGCAGATATTATGGCCCCTAAAACAGATATTGATCTCTCCTCTCCTCTCCTCCCCCCCCCACCACCTCATAGGTAGATATATAGATATACATGTTAACATCCTACCCAAAATTTATCTGTTGGAAATTCGCACAGCGGTACCCACCCATCCACGGGGGAGGGGAGGGTGACCTAAAGAGAAACGACACGAAGTCTGGTGAGAAATGCAAAAATTGATTGAAATATGAGACTCATGTCGTAACACTAGAAATGTGAACAAATGAAACGGTAGAAATATCAAAAGTATTGAATGTTGGGAGCCATCAACTTTTATTTTCGCACTTTTTTGTGTATGTGTGTGTGTGTCTGTGGATGTAAGGAAATAAACGCACGCCAGGTTGAAAGGGTAGCAGTTTGATGAGGGTGAGACGTGGGGTGGGGGTGGCTGGCGTGAGGGGAGGGGTGGGGAAAGAAGTAGGTCACACTGACAAAGGACCATACACTCAATACACACACACATACACACACATACATACACACACTGGCAAGGGACGAAAGGGAATCAATTTCGTCTCGTGCTGTTATAACCAAGTGCTCATGTGATAATTTAATTGCCAGTAAATCACTCCGCACTGAATGGATTGGATTGTTTATGTTGGTTTTTAAATAGGTGTAAAAGTTTTCCGGTTAGACTGAATCAAAGTCTCACGTCTGACATCTACCTACCCATTTACCTATCCATCTGCAATCCATCTACCTACCCATCTACCTACCCATCTACCTATCCATCTACCTACCCATCTACCTACCTTCAATTATAACCTCAATCGCATCTACATGACACATCTACTTATCCACCTATACTTCACACATCTACCTACCCATCTGCCTATCCATCTACCAATCCATCTACCTCCACCCATCTACATTTACCCATCTACCCACCATCCACTCCGCCCATCTACCTACCCATCTACCTACCCATTTTACTTCATCCATCTACTCAAAATATCAACCTATCCATCTATCTACCCAATTGAATCTAGCCTTACCCATCTACCTATCCATCTACCTGCCCATCTACATACCCATCTACCTGCCTTCCTAACCTGTCTTCCTGTCGTCCAATCTTACCTTCCATTAAAATAAATATTTTTTAACATCTAATTTTTACAAATGTGGTTAAAAAAGAATTTACATTGTTTTGATTAAAAAATATATTGTTTTGTTTTTGTGTGTTCCACAGCATGCTATTTTATTTTGTTTTTATATGTTTTTTTTTTGCTTTATTTTTTTAAAACGCTACAAATGACTAAGCTGCATGAAACGAGAAAACTATTTTTAAAAAAAACTGAACTTTTATATCAGTAATTGTAAGGACATAGACAGTCATAGATAATTAGACAGACACATTGTTAGATAGTTATATAGATAGACAATTAATTATTGTATTAATGTAGATGTTAGAGGGAATTCCCTGTAGTACGGTGACGCACCTAATGAACGGGTTATTGAACGGGGGGAAAAGAAAAGCGAGGAAAGACACAAACGGTTGACGAGGAAAGAGATAGAACATTGTTTTGGTTATTTTTGTTTTGTTTTAAGTTTGAAGAAGGTAGGGGAATTAGGAAGGAACGGAGGAGCTAGGAAGAAGTATTTATTGTATTAAAAGAAAGGACAACTGGTATTTATCGTAGAGACATGATTTAATGGTTAATGTTCATTATTGAACAACTAGTTCTTACGATTATTCAATAAAGTGATTTTGGTTAATAACTGGAGGTGTTATGAACTTGTATAAGTTGTGCAATTAAAGAAAGTAATTAGAAAATAAATATATAAAAGAGACCACCGCATCCATACCCTGACAATTTGGTGTCAGAAGTCTAAGACAAATATTAATTGTCTTGTGAACCCATGCAAGTAAGGAAACAGCTAAGATAGAAAAGAAACTTTGTTATAGTGTTTATCACAACCACAAGAACAACTCATGAATGAAAGCATTATTGCTACTTATTGAGAATCAATCTAAATGGTGACGTGTCAGATATATTGTCTGTGTCCTGCTATTTGACCTGTGGAGAGCATTCGGTCTGTCAGTAACAGTACAACCGTCATTATCAGCGTCAGTACAACCGTCATTATCAGCATCAGTACAGTCGTTATTGTCAGTGTCAGTTCAGCCGTCACTTTCAGCGACAGTCCAAAGTTATTTAAGACCACACCAACCAACATCACAGACCCCAACTAATATAATAAGTAGGAAAAAAATAGTTCATCTACTAAGAACGAAATGGAAGAAATAATTGCCACCGGCAAACAATTGGGCCTTACTGATAAGGACTTAACAAAGTATATCGAGAAGCAGTGTGAAAGACAAGAACGAGAGAGAGGAGAGATTATTCGAAGCAGAACAAAAGGAAAAAGAGAGACAAGAACGAGAAAAAGAGAGAGACAAGAACGAGAAAAAGAGAGACAACACCAGGCAGAACAACAGGAAAAGGCCAGAGCCCATGAGCTTGAAATGGAAAAGATAAGAGCCACAAATAAAACTGTTGTACAGCAACTTTCAACACCGGGCCCCTTCAACAAACCACCACCATTTGATGGTACAACAGACATAGAAAGTTTTTTAATACAATTCGAGTTAGTAATGTCTGTTCAGGAAACGGACACAACAAAATGGCCATCTCATCTTATTTCTCTAATCAAGGGCAAACCTCTCTCTTTGATCCAAACCCTACAACCAGCAGAAATATCGAACTACGAGCTATTAAAGAAAGCGCTAACGAAGATTCTGGGCAAGTCTGAGGATACTTATCGGAGACTTTTTCACACCATTAAACCAGATTGTGATTATGACCCCCGACAGTTTGTAGGTACGGTCAAATCGCATTTAGTAAACTGGCTACAATTATCTGGCATTAATAAAGATGACCCTAAAGAAATCATGGAGTTGCTGGTGGTGGACAAGTTCTTGAGAACATCCAGCCCAGAATTGTTCCAGTTCCTGCAAGAAAGAAAGGTGAGAACAGAGGCAGCACTCATCAGGGAACTCTACACATTTCGTGATGCTCATCCCGATCTCCCAGTCAGCAGGACAGATTCACCACAATATACTGCTGCAATAGCGAGTCAACGCTATAGAAGGCTCAGTGTACCACCCAGACAGCAAAGACCAGAGACCAGGACGTGTTACACATGCGGGAGACCAGGTCACATCGCCCGGCACTGCCATGCTACCTCTCAAACCCAACACACAAATACTGTCTGTCAATCCTATACAGGGTGGAGAAATAATCACACCAGTAGACACCGCTCACCACCATCCCCATTACAGGCAAGAAGAAATGAGAGCAGATCCAGACCAACCACCAGACTCAACACGCCAGTCGCCGCTGTATTAAGCCCACGAGGTAAACTCATATTCTTTCCAGCACTGGTCAACAACTGTGTAGCGGAACTACTCAGAGATACAGGGGCAGTCAATATAGTGGTGAGAAAAAAGTTTAGTTTTACCCACACAGTTTCTACCATTCGAGGAAGAAATAACACTCGCAGATGGCTCACGGAAACTTTTCCCGACAGCACAAATTAATATCGACACACCATTTATATCTGGGTCTGTTATGGCAACCGTTATGGATAATCCAGTTGCTGACATCATACTTGGCAACCTACCAGACATCCAAGACTGCACTAAGGAACAAATTCTCCACTGGATCAATGAAAAGGGCATATATAGAAAACCATGTCCAAATGTAAACAGCGAAAGACAGAAAATACCACACACTCCACTGGACCAACATGTTGAAGAGGATATTGACATTGAAGCAGATAAACCCATAGCTCTAATTCAAACGAGGGCTAAAAGATATCAGGAAATCGGTCAAGACGAAGAACAGGGTCAGGAGGTTCCAAATTTCAGTCCGACTCCTGATGAGTTCCGTGTACAACAGATGAATGACGAGTCCATCAAAACATTGTTCAAGATGACAAATGCCAGAGATCCACACCAACCGTACTTTGAATTAAAAAAATCAGCTCCTTACAAGAATAATGCCCACAACCGGGGAAAGACAGCTAGTGGTTCCCAAAATTTACAGACTTCCAATCCTACTGCGATGTCATTCACTACCACTCGCCGGTCACATGGCGGTGAGGAAGACACTACAAAGGATAAAACAGCATTTCTATTGGCCCAACATGTCAAAAGATGTATCGACGTTTGTGCAAACATGCGCAACCTGCCAGAGAGTCAACAGTATTAGCTCCAAGCACATAGCACCATTACAGAAAATGGACATTCCAGCATTACCTTTTCAGAAGGTAGCTGTAGACATTATTGGTCCTCTAGCACACCAGTCAGCAGGGGCCACAGCTATATTCTAACCATGATTGACTTATGTTCCAGATGGGCGGAAGCAGTACCTCTGAGACTTATATCAGCTGAAACAGTGGGTTATGCACTAGTAAAAATATTCTCAACTTATGGATTTCCCCCAAACTATCTTATCGGACAGAGGCACTCAGTTTAAAGCTGAAGTCACCGCACAACTAACAAGGTTGTTGGGAATAAGACAAAACTTCACCACTCCATACCATCCCCAATCCAATGGGGCATGTGAACGATTTAACAAGACCCTTAAAAGCATGTTAAACAAGCTCGTCGATGAGAAAAGCACAACTGGGATAGAACTCTCCCAATGCTGCTATTTGCTTACCGAGAAACCCCACACTCATCAACCGGTTTCTCCCCTTTTGAGCTTCTATTCGGAGCCAAACCTTCAAGCCCACTAGCAAATTTCAAGGAATCACTTCTACCAGAAGAAATAAAAATGTCAGCTTACGAAATTGTTACAAATACCAGACAAGCCATAGTATATGCCTGCCAGGAAGCTACGTTGAATGCAGAGAGAGCGAACCAATACCAACACGACAACATTAACGAACACCGTCATCTCAGAGATCTCAGTGAGAATGACCTTGTTTTAGTGAAACTACCTCATAATACAAAGAGACATCTGACATGGCAGGGACCTTATCGTGTACTACGGAAAGTCACTGAAGTCGATTATGTCATCGACATGAATAAAAAAGAATCTACATTGCATATTAATCTGCTGAGGAAATTTAACACTCCGCCAATAGGGTGTGAACATCTAGTTGCTAGTGTACAGTCTCAAAGCCCAGTTACAGCCGCTATTATCAGCTGCAATGAATTCCCAGACATTGTAATGCCAGCAGCTCCAGCAGATCCAAAAGAATCAGTGAAATATGACAGTAATATGCCACAAGATATTCAAATAAAATTTATGGCAATGATGAACAAGTATGACGATATAATAACTGACGTTCCAGGGAATACTAACCTAATACAACACGAGATAAACCTCACATCTAACACACCAATCAGGCAGAAACCATACACAACCCCGATGCATTACAGGAAGCATGTTGAGGAAGAAATTACAAATCTCTTGAAACTAAAATTAATAGAAACGTCCAACTCACCATATGCAGCGCCAATAGTTTTAGTGAAGAAGAAGTCAGGACAAATGCGCCTTTGTGTTGATTATCGAGGATTAAACAAAGTCACAATAATTGATCCAGAACCATTACCAGACATGGAAGATATATTTATCAATCTAGCCAACGCAAGTATCTTTACCAAGTTAGACTTGAGCAGAGGGTATTGGCAGATCAATCTCGCACCAGAATCACGCCAACTAACAGCCTTCACAACTCACTTGGGACTGTTTCCAGTGGAATGTCATGCCGTTCGGTCTCATGAACGCCCCTGCAACATTTTCAAGAATGATGAGGAAACTGTTGAGAGGACAAGAAAGAGGTGGTGGCATTTGTGGACGACATTTGCATATTTAGCAACAACTGGGCAGAACATCTATCAAGATGTAGACAACATTTTAATGCTTTTGCGTCAGCACAACCTAACAATCTCGCCATCCAAAATGGTGATTGGAGCAAGACGTATAGGAGTTCCTGGGCCACATGGTCGAATGTAGCACGATTTCTCCGTTACCCTCAACACTAACAAGAATATTGGATATCAGACCACCGCAAACCAAGAAGAGGTCAGATCACTACTGGGACTCATCAATTTCTACAGGAAGTTCATTCCGAATTTAGCAGAAATGATGCTACCATTAACAGAACTAACCAAGAAGAATCAACCCAGCAAAGTCATATGGACGGAAGAGTGCAACCACTCACTCGACACCATAAAACGGAAATTTTCACAAGAACCAATATTGAAACTTCCAGACATGTCCCTCCCATTCATCCTGGCGACCGATGCCTGCAGTACTGGCCTGGGAGCATGCCTACTTCAAAGGCACGGCAAGATAAATCATCCGGTTCTTTACATTAGTAAGAAATTAACCCACGCAGAGATGAATTACTCTACCATCGAAAAAGAATGCTACGCCATCGTATGGAGCTGTAACGAAACTCGCCAAGTACCTACTGGGGAAAAAGTTCACTATTGTGACAGATCACAAGCCTCTGGCAGCGTTAAACAAGAAGCAGATCCCTAACTCCAAACTAATCAGATGGTCGCTCATTCTGCAGGACTATCAGTTTGTCATCGAAACCATTCCAGGCAAACAGAATATACTGGCTGACATTTTATCGAGACTAATTTATTGAACAACCACATTGACCACATTGAACAATTGATTTTTTTTATTGCGGTTGTAATGTTGCCTTCTTATTTCATTACATTATTATTTTGCATATCAAATGTAATCACTGATGTAATCACATTTTTATAATTGCATAGTTGTTTTCTTCATATCATGATGTCGCTCTTGTTTTTCCCTTTAATCTGTATTTACCTTAATATTTTCTACGTTGTCCACAATCACAAAATTTACCCATATATTTTTTTCTCTTGCTCTTATCCATTTTGAGGAGAAAGGTGTTGTTATTTTTTTTTCATTAACTCTGAAGGAGCCTACATATAACTGTAGTTGGTTGAAATTGTCTTGCCTTCATTGTTTTTGTAAAAACATTTAACTTCATTTTTTTAATACACACAATTAAGGAAAATTAATTTTTTTTTTGTGACATTAGATTAATTTTCTTTACCTCTGAAGGATCCTAATTTTGTAGGTGGTAAAAGATTTGCCTTCATTGGTTTTGGAAAAAAAAATGATCATGAGGAGACTAAACCATACAATCAATGTATTTTTTATTGAGATTTGATATATGAGATTTGTGGTAGAGACTTATTTTGATATATTTTGAGACACAGAGATATGAGATGAGTATTGAAGAAATGTGTTCATGATTTTTTAAATTTAGATTTGCATTTTTGTGACATTTTGTATTCATATTTGATATGGACTTGTTACTTTTTCTTTTTGTAATATAATTGTAATACATGATTGTTAATTCTGTATTTTAAAAAAAATGCGTACTTTGTACGAATTTTTTTACCGAGAGGAAAATTGATGTAAGGACATAGACAGTCATAGATAATTAGACAGACACATTGTTAGATAGTTATATAGATAGACAATTAATTATTGTATTAATGTAGATGTTAGAGAGAATTCTCTGTAGTACGGTGACGCACCTAATGAACGGATTATTGAACGGGGGGAAAAGAAAAGCGAGGAAAGACACAAACGGTTGACGAGGAAAGAGATAGAACATTGTTTTGGTTATTTTTGTTTTGTTTTAAGTTTGAAGAAGGTAGGGGAATTAGGAAGGAACGGAGGAGCTAGGAAGAAGTATTTATTGTATTAAAAGAATGGACATCTGGTATTTATCGTAGAGACATGATTTAATGGTTAATGTTCATTATTGAACAACTAGTTCTTACGATTATTCAATAAAGTGATTTTGGTTAATAACTGGAGGTGTTATGAACTTGTATAAGTTGTGCAATTAAAGAAAGTAATTAGAAAATAAATATATAAGGAGACCACCGCATCCATACCCTGACAGCAATAAAATTATTTTTCTTTTGTTCAAGGGTTTTTTGTAGGGAGCGACCGATATGTCTTTTTACCGATAGTCCCGATATCGATATTTTCCCCCAGCGTACCACGATACCGATACTGACATTTTCTTTTAGGGGCTGTCCATTATTTATGTCAACAAATTTTTGGCGATTTTTACCCCCTTGTCAACAACTTGTCAAACTACCAGAGACCCCCTATAAAAATTACGTCAACATTTGATTACCCCCTCCCAAAAAAAATGTTTATGCGGCAAAATTAGTAAGAATATAGTTAGTTTAATTAAAATACTGAATGTTAAGAGAATATGTAACACAGAACTACAAACGCTGCTTAATTTTCCTATTTGTTAAGTAATTATATTAAATTTTAAAAAGTAACATTGACGACAACTTTTTCTTGACCTCCCCCTCCCCCTTGTCAACAATTGTCAAAAATGTTCTGACCCCCTCCCCTCCTCCTATTTTGTTAACGTAATTAATGGACAGCCCCTTAAGCAACAACAATGCCAAACACGTGTTTTTCTCGTGCTCAATGACGTATGTCAACCCATTCCATAAATTTTGTAACACTTCGCCCACGCGTGTCTTGTTTACCCCCCCCCCCCCAACTTCCCATCCCAAAAAAAAATACACACAGATATTCACTAATTGTATCATTCAAGGTCATACATTAGAATTAAGAAATGCCAATCCTATTGTTTCAAGGTCATATCTCCGATGTAGACGTGACAATTTCTATTGTGCGGTTTTTTCCTTTTTTTTAAATCTTGTCTGATCTGGTTAGGAATTGGGTTATTTACTGATTTTTTTTCTGCAACTCTGTTGTGAAAAAAAAAATGTATCGGCAGCCAAAAAACGGCTGGTCCAATAGTTAACCCATAGTGCCAATATTGGTTCGACTATCGGTCGCTCCCTACAACAATCGGCCAATCCGATATTAACCGATAGTGCCAATATCGGTCCGATACCGATCCGATTATCGGTCGCTCCCCTAGTTTTTTGTTTTGTTTGTTTATCGTGACCTACTTTCTCCCCCTCCACCCCATTCTTTCCAGACACACATACACAAACATAAACAATTTTAATTTTCAATTATCTGAACTTTTTCTAATATCTAGCCGGTTAAATAACGGGGGGGGGGGGTATAAAATCAAGGAGCGAACAGAAATAATAATCAAAATATTGAAATATCGAGAACTAAAAATTATTTAAAGACACAAAGCAGAGCCTTGCATTCTGACATCCTGCATGATGCATTGCATGATATATGAAGCTGTTGCATGTCACAGGTCTATATCACGGCGGGTTGGATGGGAGGCCGTATGTGGGGAGAGGGGGAGGGGGGGCAGTGAACCAGTCACCGAGAGTCTGTGTAGCTAGTTTTGTTTTGCTTGTTTTTTTTTTAATGCGGATCCGACAGACGCAAATATTGTTATGATGCGATTATCTGGATGTCTTGTATCTGTCATGTTTGTGTATAGGTTTGCAGGTGTGTCTTTGTGTGTGTATGCATGAGTGTTATATATATATATATATGCTTTAGTGTTTGCTTGTGTGTTTGTATGCTCATATGTGTGTATTTCTGTATATATGTACATGTATATGTTTGAATGAGAGGATGTGTGTGTATTTATGTATGTATGTTTGTAT
Source organism: Bulinus truncatus (assembly GCA_021962125.1). Taxonomy (NCBI): domain Eukaryota; kingdom Metazoa; phylum Mollusca; class Gastropoda; family Planorbidae; genus Bulinus; species Bulinus truncatus. Next base: position 1,514,152 of record JAGDYQ010000036.1, on the reverse strand, counting down.
TTGTGTGTGGACATATGATTATTAGGTATCTGTTTGTTTTTTTGTTTGTATGCATGAATGTTTGTTTATATGTATCAAGCCGTACAGGATTTTGTTTTGGGGAGGGGCTGTGCGGAGAGTTTAATATAAAGAAAAAAAATGGAACACAATGATAAAGAGTATATTTTATAATAGTATTTTATTTTTAAATTAGTTGGGTCACACTGACAAAGGACAATACGGCTTTGATACATTATTATTCGTATTTGTGAATTTCGTTTTGTTTAAATACCTCATATAAGTACCTAAATCTGTGTGCAAGCCCCTGTGTATCTGTGTGTAAGCCCCCATGTATCTGTGTGTAAGCCCCATGTATCTATTGTGTAGCTTGCGGGGGCCTGGTGGGTATGGCCCCCCTGCGTTTTGTCTGGCCCCATCTGCTTGTTTGCGCTACTTAGAAACATTTATTTCCTGGGCCCCCAACCCCTGCTATTAGCCTGGCCCCCTGCTGTAGAATTTTCCCTTCTGGGGCTGGTGTAAGCCCCCATGTATCAGTGTGTAAGCTCCCATGTATCTGTGTGTAAGCCCCAAAAATCTATGTGTAAGCCCCGATGTATAAATACCATGTATCATAACTATAATTAATGATATACATTCTCGATTAAGTAATAATGAATACTTTTGGTGACCCACTTCATATCACCCGGTGACCCACTTCATATCATCTCGTGACCCACTTCATATCATCTCGTGACCCACTTCCATATCATCTCGTGACCCACTTCATATCATCTCGTGACCCACTTCGCATATCTCCCGGTGACCCATTTCATATCATCTCGTGACCCATTTCATATCATCTCGTGACCCACTTCATATCATCTCGTGACCCACTTCATATCACCCGGTGACCCATTTCACTTTGTATCATCGTGACCCATTTCATATCATCTCGTGACCCACTTTATCATCTCGTAGGCCACTTCATATCGCCCGATGACCCACATCATATCACCCCGGTGACCCACATTTTGAGACCTGATAATTCTTCTTTCGCGATATTTTGTAACCCTGGACAACGATACAATAAACCCAAGTAAATGGTTAACTTCTGTTTGTTTTACTTTTTGCATCACAGACAAAGAAAGCCACCAAAATGACGTCATGGTCCACAAGGGAGAAAGTCTCGCATTTCGAGAACAAGAATGGAGAAAGGTCAAGGTTGAAGAAGGCGGAGAAAGGTCAGTTGCTGAACACTGGATGAGTGCATTGTTGTCAGTCTCCGCTGATGGGTGAAAGGTCACTTGTATTACGCAGGCTATGTGTGTGTGTGTGTGCGAGACAGTTTGTGGTATTTGATGAGGATGTGTGTGTGTGTACGCAGGCACGCCGGAGGGTGCATTGCCAGGGGGCCGCATCTGTGGGGGCCCCGGCCTCCCCGACCATGTCAATTTTTTCACGACACATTGTTTATTAAAGACCCCGCAATGACGTCCTGCCCTGGGGCCCTTGATGACTCTCGGCGCCCCTGTGTGAAACAGGCTGTGGGTGTTTGCCGAGGGTATGTATGTGTGTGTGAGGAGTGTGAGACAGGCTGAGAGTGTTGGATGTGTTTATATGTTTAGAGTGTTTCTTCTATGCATGTTCCGAGTTTTCGCTCTATTTTGATTGTAAGACAAGTGACGCATGGTTTGATGTTTGTGCATGCCGTACATGTGTCAGTCGGCAATGTTTTTTTTTGCCTTATTTGTATTTAGAGCATATGAAATATTATGAT
>JAGDYQ010000036.1:1504728-1511896 GCA_021962125.1 Bulinus truncatus | reverse complement strand
TATTCCCATAGCTCCTACATATTCTCATAAGCTCTAAATATTCCCATAAGCTCCTACATATTCCCATAAACTGACACATATTTCCATAAGCTCCTACATATTCCCATAAACTCACACATATTATCATAAGGTCCTACATATTCCCATAAGCTCCTACATATTCCCATAAACTCCCACATATTCCCATAAGCTCCCACAAATTTCCATAAGCTCCTACATATTTCCATAAGCTCCTATATATTACCATAAGCTCCTACTTATTCCCATAAGCTCCTACATAAAAAACTCCCACATATTCCCATAGCTCCTTCATATTCCCATAAGCTAAAATATTCCCAAAAGCTCGTACATATTACCATAAGCTCCTACATACTCCCATAAGCTCCTACATATTACCATAAGCTCCTATATATTACCATAAGCTCCTACTTATTCCCATAAGCTCCTACATATTCCTAAAAACTCCCACATATTCCCATAAGCTCCTAATATTCCCATAAGCTTCAAATATCCCCATAAGCTCCTACCTATTCTCATAAGCTCCCACGTATTTCCATAAACTCCCACATATTCCCATAAGCTCCCACATATTCCCATAAGCTCCTACATATTCCCATAAGCTCCTACATATTCCCATAAGCTCCTAATATTCCCATAAGCTTCAAATATCCCCATAAGCTCCTACCTATTCCCATAAGCTCCTACATATTCCCATAAACTCCCACATATTCCCATAAGCTCACACATATTCCCATAAGCTCCTACATATTCCCATAAGCTCCTTCATATTCCCATAAGCTCTTTCATATTCCCATAAGCTCTTACATATTACCATATGCTCCTACATATTCCCATAATATCCTACATATTCCCATAAGCTTCAAATATCCCCATAAGCTCCTACATATTACCATTTTCTCCTACGTATTCCCATAAGCTCCTACATATTCTCATAAGCTCTAAATATTCCCATAAGCTCCTACATATTCCCATAAACTGACACATATTTCCATAAGCTCCTACATATTCCCATAAACTCACACATATTTTCATAAGGTCCTACATATTCCCATAAACCCCCACATATTTCCATAAGCTCTTACATATTACCATATGCTCCTACATATTCCCATAATATCCTACATATTCCTATAATCTCCTACATTTTCCCATAAGCTACTTCATATTCCCCTAAGCTCCTACATATTACCCAGACATCAGTTCAAATGTCTGGCTAGGTCTTCCAGACATCAGTTGAGGTCTCTGTCTAGGTCTCTTCAATCATCTTTTTCAGCCTCCGCCTAGAAGAACAAAAAATGGGCTCATTATAAAAAATGGAGACATATACTAAAAATGGTATAAATCTCAGTTTGGACTTTTAACTCCCCCCCCCCTTTCTCCCCTTTCCTAAATCTCCCTTCCCTATTCGAGCGCACATGCTACTCCCACCTTTGAATTCGTCTCTGTCTATTCACGTTTAAACTATAGTGGGAAGTGTTTTGTTTTTTAAACGGTCTATTAATAGATGCATATCACTGCATATCAGATTATATCGATATTTATCAGAGTATAACAATATATATATATATATATATATATATATATATATCGATTTATTTCAATGTCACTTTATCATTCAAAATTTGATGGAGTTGGACTAACTTCAAATAAACAATAGTACTGTAAATTTACTTCATTCTCTCTCACTCTCTCTCTAAATATATATTGACAAACTGAAGGACTTAAAAGTTGTACACAAAGGAAAAACCCAACTAAAACCCAGACAACAATAGAGAACAAGGGCTTTAGTCAACACAGGTTTTAAAAAAAAAATATAAATCATGTACACTGTACAGGTAACACGAATGCGGCGAGTAATTACGTCATCAGTTTCCGTGTAGTCAAGTCAATTAATGACCCTGTCCATTAAAAAAGAAAAAACAACCCACAGCACGGTAAACTGCAGAAAGGAACTGAATGTCCGAACATTTGCTCAGAGGCGTAGACACTCAGTTGCTGTAGTAGTGTTTGATGTCCCCCTGTATTGATGAGATGAAATCTATTAGATCCTATAAACCACTGAAGGGTCGGTTATTATGATGCCCTACTTTCATCCCACACCATAGCCGATAGTTGTGCATAGGTCGTGAAGGCACCACGGGAGATGTTTAAACCATAACATGAAATATCCATTGCTCCTTACCGGAGATCTAACCAGGGACCCACAGGTCGACAGTCGAGCGCTTTACCGCACTACCATCCATCCAAGTATTAAAAGTTTTTCTTGTAAATACGCAAACAAGTAGCTACAACTTCAGGACCTCCCCTCCCCCCAATGCGAACGGGGCCATGCACATATTAATTCTTATTAAACCGGATTCTAATTGCAATTATGCCTAGGGTCCCAACATATATGTTGATGTATCTGTATAGGTTCCCAAAACATATGAGGAAATGTCTGCCTATGGCTCCCAGACGTCAATTGAAATCTATGCCTAGGTCTCCCAGACATCAGCTGAAATGTCTGCCAAGTACCTACATATTCCCATAAGCTCCTACATATTACCATAAGCTCATAATATTCCCATAAACTCCTAATATTCCCATAAGCTCCACATATCCCGATAAGCACCTACATATTCCAATAAGCTCCTAATATTCCCATAAGCTCCAAATATTCCGATAAGCACCTACCTATTCCCATAAGCTCCTACATATTCCCATAAACTCCCACATATTCCCATAAGCTCCTACATATTCCCATAAGCTCCAACATATTCCCATAAGCTCCTTCATATTCTCATAAGCTTCAACATATTACCATAAGCTCCTACATATTACCCAGACATCAGTTGAAATGTTTGCCTTGGTCTCCCAGACATCAGTTGAGGTCTCTGTCTAAGTCCATTCAATTATCTTTTTCAGCCTCCGCCTAGAAGAACAAAAAGTGGGCTCATTATATAAATGGAGACATATACTAAAAATGGTATAAATCTCAGTTTGGACTTTTAACGCCCCCCCCCCCTTTCTCCCCTTTCCTAAATCTCCCTTTCCTATTCGAGCGCACATGCTACTCCCACCTTTGAATTCGTCTCTGTCCCACCTATGTCTGGGTGTATGCATGAATGTTGCCTAAAGAGTATGTGTGTATGTGTGACTTTATGCAATCGTATTGAGTCGTAATAAGGTGGAAACTCATTTCCTGGTGATTAATCACCCTGATCTCAACTTCTTCCACCTCCCTACCCCCCAACTCCTTTTTCCATAAACCCACCTTTCCGTCTGCAAGTTTAATTTCTATTTATTAAAACAAAAAAAAAAACAACACAAAAAACGTCACTCCTACAACAATAATATTGTCTGATTTAACAGCCACCTATTGCTGAGTCTGATAAACGGCATGACTTGGATAATTGACATCCTATTGCAGATGGTCTTTTTTATGCCAATGAATTAAATATAAAATGAAGTTACTAGTCTGTTAGTTTTTTTTTTTTTTAAATTCAGGAAAAAACAAACAAAAACAAAACAGTTTATATACGAAACAATTTTTTTTAATTTTTGTCGTTTAAATTTCGTTTTTGTTTCATTTGAAAATATACGCGACATTTAAATAAACTACGCTGTTTGAGTCCATGGAACTTTTTTTTTTAAAGGTAAGTTATATCGGTGACTTTAAAATATGGATCGACAGACGAATGATGAAGCAGAAAAAACATGAAACAATTGAAGGAATAAAGGAAGGATAACCAACACATTAATAAGGTAACAAACACACAAATCAACAAACACTCATTCAACAAACACACAAATCAACAAACACTCATTCAACAAACACACAAATCAACAAACAAACAAATCAACAAACACTCATTCAACAAACACACAAATCAACAAACACTCATTCAACAAACACACAATCAACAAACACACAATCAACTGACACACAAGTCAACAAAGACACAAATCAAGAGAAACACAAATCAACAAGCACACTAATCAACAAACACACAATCAACTGGCACACAAGTCAACAAAGACACAAATCAAGAGAAACACAAATCAACAAACACACAAATCAACAAACACACAAATCAACAAACGGACCAACTTAACAAACCAATCACTAAAGGATCAACTGTTTCCTTTCGACATGTGCCGGCAATGATATTTTCAAAACACATAATTACCAGGACTCATCCAAAATAACAACAACAACAACACCAACAACAACATAAATTCTTGTGTGTGTCGCACTGTTACAACCTGAGGACGTGTTAATAGGATACAAACACACACACTCACACACACACACACACACAAAAACACAAACACGCACACAAACACGCTGAGAAATACCTTGACACTCAACTATAGATGCTAGTAGAGTCACCGGTGTCTGTCTTGTCATTGTGTTTTTAAATCAAGTTACCTCCTCCTTGTAAGAGAAGGATAGATAATTTGACTCTTCACAACAGGACGTAACAGTGACTTCGTTTTTTGAGGAGGATTACGGTAAATTCAACATTATCAACATACAATGTGAAAGTAATAAGTACGGACATGTACAAAAAATGATGACTCTGTCATATCCAGGAGGAATGTTGTACCGTAACTGGACAGATTAGACTAAAATTATTGTCTCTAGTACGGGTACCAACTAGCCAGATGATTTCAGTTGTTTTATTTTTTTAAAAAGCTGCCAGGCTGTGATTCCAGGTAAGTTTGTAAAGTTACACCTGTAATGTAATAATAACAGGCACGCCTTTTGTTTCGGTCGGCGTTAAGACAACCAACAGGGCCGGAGCTAGCTATAGTGGCGCCCTGTGCGAGTTACAACATCAGGCGCCCTGTGTGAGTTACAACATCCGGCGCCCTCCTCACAATATGAAAAGTGCAAACAATTCTTTTTCGAAAGCGCTCTTTTCGGCGCCCCTTTCCTGGCTCGGCGCCCTGCACGGCCCCACAGCCCACAAAATAGCACTTCTTAAGCTACTACAGACAACTTACCATTTGTATTTTCATTGGGCCTCGATCTATACCTCGCCCAGCAACGCCTGAGGAGCAAAAATATATCAATAGTTAATAGTAAATAGTAATTGTACATTCATTGTCATGGGTAGTTTTTGTGTAGATCAGTTGTATGTATATAATTTATATTTGCTTTTGCTTCTGGTAGGTGTAAAATACAATTCAGTCTCTTCGGAGTTATTCTTATTGACTTGGTGTATATTAAATTATATTATTAAATGTCCACATGTATGAGACGAAGCACATGTAGAAATCACTGAGTAGACTTGGTTGTATAAATTGTAATAATCAGATTAGGCTGGAGAATTTACATTCATATTACATCTTGTTAGATCTTAATTTCTACGCGATTAGCACAGGCAGAATATAATTAAAGGATGCACAGTTCGTGAAATTATATGAACGGTGACAAATTTTTCCGATTCGCTTAAGCCCTTCCGAAAAAAAGAAAAAAGGGCGCTAAAGGGCACAGGGCTCCAGCCTTTTACGTCCAGTATTAAATCTGTCTCTGGTGGTATAGAGGAGTTCTATGCTCTTTGCTCCACTCTGAACGACAGAGCTTACGAGTTCGAAATATATAGACTCCCTCCCCCCCCCCCCCAGTAGCGCAAACCCCCCAGACCAAATCATCAATACATATTTTACTATATAAAGTTATTAAAAAGACTGTCAAACTGACTTTTTTCTATATGTGAGCCCCCCCCCCCAGCATTTTTTGCTGGTTGCGCCACTGCTCCGCCCACCCTTCACTTCCTTTTTACCACTGCCGCATTGAAGTTAGTCTTGAAAAGAGATAATGCGTCCATCCGGTACCACCCAATAGTCACTGTAACCTAGAAAGCAGTCACGAGAGCAATTAAAAAAAAAAGGGAACTAAATTAAGACTAGATTTATAATACAAGGGCATTGAAAAGGGATGTATTTTTTTGGGGTCTGTATGAGTACCCTCCCCTGATTAAATAAAAGGGGGCAGTTAAAATTGACGTCGAACTAAACACAGTATAACTTTTCGTCACATAGAGTTTAATATTATATAAAAGCGATTTGGGCTCTGTGTTAAATCGAAAGTAAAGAATGGATACAACAGTCTTCCAGTTTAAAATACAATCATGAAAAAATCGGATCTGCCCGAAACCAAAAAATAACCTAGCCTACCGATCAAGGCTAAGGGGATATAACTCTATGCAAAGGTTTTGCAGGGTAAAGCTAGTAATATAATATTTAAAAATAAAAATGTAGCAATGTTTTTTGCTTGAAATATTAACATCTTAAAACATCTATGTCTATCTGCTTCACAAGACTAACATGCAGAAACGAGGCAAGTTGCTGGTCATAGTCCTATTTATATATAATGCTATCTTATGGTACTGTGTTCATTGAATATAGTTTGACGAATCATTCACAATAAAAAAAAATGTAGAAGTTTCAATATATACAATATTCATGTATATATACCACATATGTTTAATTGCTTGCTTAATTATTTATACAAGTATATAAATTATGTTGGTTTGTGCCATTTATATATCATAAAAAACCCATCAATAAATGTTTCTCCAAGAGTTATGATATTAACATTCATTTTTTATCCATGTCAATTTCTTACGGTTTTTTTGGTGCCCTTAATACGTTTCGTAATATCGCTTAAAAAAATATTCCCCAAACAAAGCAATGGGTTTCTTCTATCAACATTATTTTATCTTTCCATGCTCTGCTTAATTTGTATTGTATAACAACTGCCCCTGCGCGGGTTAATTACGTTTTGTTGATATGTAGTGCAGTGCAGGTCCTCATGGGTTAAACTCATTTGTTTGTATAGCCTCACACAAAACGCCAAAAAAAAAAATGTCGGCTATGCCTTTGACACTACCCATAGGTCAGAGGTCATCGAACTCTTTTAAATAAAACCCCAAGTGCATGTTTAAATAAAACAGAGATGACCGATCTCATTGCAGCCAGTTGTTTGTGTCTGTGTTATTGCATTCATTGAATGAAAACAACATCAACAAACTATACATCAGGGGCTACAAGTACTAGCCAGGGCCCCTTTAGTATCACATTTCATAGGAATTTATTGTGAAATGGGGCCCTATCGGCAGCGGGGGGCCCTTGAGCCTATATTGCTGTTGAGGGTAAT
>JAGDYQ010000036.1:1337228-1502228 GCA_021962125.1 Bulinus truncatus | reverse complement strand
TCACAGTTATGGCCACAGATGTCATGCGTGTAGAAGTAAATTACTGAAAATAACCCGTTGTTGGATCCGAACATATATCCAACTTGGACAGGCGCATCTTGACCATCTATCTCTCAGCCACTTAACCCATCTCTCAGGCACAATAATCATGTCCTCGTCTTGACACTTCATTTTAATATTTATTTTCGTTCTTACATTAGCTACGCCTGTGCTATTCCACTCTTCCTTCCCCCGGATAAACTATAAAATAAGGGGCACGTAGCTCCACACGACTGAAGAAATAATTATGTCCCCCTTTTAAAAAAAAACAGCAGGTGTAGTTTCCCCTTATCTTCCCCATCAAAAAGCTGTTGAAAACTTGTCGGATACTGTCGAGTTGTTGACCCCAATTGTTCCGTGTTTGTTGTCGCGGATCAGCTGAGAAACGTCGTTCGCCAAATTTCGTCCTGTTACAATACAAACAAAACTATCACATTTACTGCCCGGACTCATTATCCGGCTAAGGTCGGGGGGGGGGGGGGAGAGGGGGATGGGAGCGGTGGGGATGGGGGGAATGCAGTAGGTACATTACTCGGGGGGGGGGGAGACAAAAGAATACAAAGGCCCATCATCAAGCCGGAATATAATTCAATACATTCCTTTTTATTTATAAGTTTTAATTTGTAAAATCGTGTTTTTTTTTTTTCAATTTATTTTTTAATAAAGGCTCTAGCCTATTTGTTGGTACTTGGTCCAGGTACCTCCTCCCCAGTGTTGATTCAGTTAACAGTAACTGTAACTGAAATGGCTCTAATAACTGAAAAAAGTGATTTCAGTTAACTACTAACTGAAACTGTAATTGAAAAACATTTTAACTGTAACTGTAATACTAATAGGAAAAAAATAATAGTAATAATAATACTAACTAAAAAATGCGCTATAAAATAAAATTCTAGAAATGCGCTACAATATTACATGTATTAGGGAGCGACCGATAATCGGATCGGTATTGGACCGATATTGGCACTATCGGTCAATATAGGATCGGCCGATTTTTGTAGGGAGCGACCGATAGTCAGACCGATATTGGCACTATGGGTTAACTATCGGACCGGCCGTTTTTTTGGCTGCCGATACATTGTTTTTTTTTTCACAACAGAGTTGCATAAAAAAAAAATCAGTAAATAACCCAATTCTATAACCAGATCAGACAAGATTTTAAAAAAAAGGAAAAAAAAACCCGTACACAGAAATTGTCACGTCTACATGAATTGCATCAGCGATATGACCTTGAAACAATAGGATTGGCATTTCTTAATTCTACTGTATGACGTTTAATGATACAATTAGTGAACATCTGTGTGTAGTTTTTTTTTTGGGATGGGAAGTTGGGCGGGGGGAGGGTTATTACGGTAGTGGAGGGTAAACAAGACTTACGTGTGGGCGAAGTGTTACAAAATATGACAGGGAAAGGGGGGAACAAGAGTTGACATACGTCATATGATTGCGTACTTTTATGAAAGTGAGCAAAAAATTTTATTAGATAACCCAACACTGTTGTTTTGTAAAAATATTTGGTTCATATACCGGTATTTTTCATATGTTTTGATGCATACGTCTTTACTAGTGATAACTGATATAGTAACTGAAAAAATTACTAACTGTAATAGTAACTGTAAAAACAATTTAATAATTACTCTAACTGTAATAGTAACTGAAAAATATTTGAAAGGCTAACTGTAACTCTTACTGTAACTGAAAAAATGGTAACTGAATCAACACTGCTCCTCCCTAGCCGACCCTGGCTGTATATTGGCGATTAGGTACTGGTGGGGGGGTGGGGGAGTGAGGGGGGGACATCGTTTTGGGTTTCGGCCAGTAGGCTATGTATAGATTGTATTATGCAAACGGGTTGGGGGGGGGCTTTTAAATTGTGTTGATTTTCTGTTCGCCCCTGGAATAAGGACCTGATGTGCCCCCCCCCCCCCACCCCCAGATAAGATATTGTATAGATTCATGACAACAACCCCCCACTCCACCCCTCCCTGCCTACCATGCAACCAATCAGCTCGATGCCAACCCTGAAATTAAAGGAGCACGTACCTTGTGGCTGGGGATTCTGGCCCTAGGACCTGCCAGGACCGTCTTAACAAATAGGGGTTAATGATGGCACCATGCAAAAGGGCACCTTTCTGGTATATTCAATAATTTCGAGCCGTTGTCAGGGTTTTCCCCAGCACGTTGGTTTGCCCTGGGTGGGGTGGGGGTGGGGCAGGGGGGTGAGTAGTTATGGGTGAGGCGGAGATGTCATAATATGCTAATTAGATATCTTCGTATTAGACTGTAAAGGTTGTGAACTCTAACCTCCCATTCATATTGAGGTCAGCATATGATGGTGACCTATATAGAATGGTATTTTTAAAAAAAATAATTCTTTCTTTATTTCAACTTCAGATGTTTGTGTGTGTGTGTGTGTGTGTGTGTGTGTGTGTGTGTGTGTGTGTGTCGCACTCTTGTCATTCCTAAACATAAGTACTGTCCACTTACTCTATCAGTGGGTGAATACGTTCTCTGGGTGATCAGTGTTATCGGGGGTCATTCTAGCAAGTCACGAATTCCCGTTTGATTTGATTCAAACATTCAAATTGAAAACCAGAAAATAAGAAAAGTAATATCATCTGGAGCTACAAATCTTTTTATTAAACGAAACGAAACAAAATAAAAAACTTCTGCTAATTAAAAAAAATTAAGGACAATTTATTTTCCATCGTGATTATGTAAATATCATTTAATTTAAAGGTGAGTACATAATTTATTCAGTACGTGAGACAAACAAACTTGATTATTTGGGTATCAGACATAATTTATCATCGATTTGTTCCGACTGGTGTGTCTCCGACTAGTGAGACTCAATAAAGTAAACAAAACAATGTCATTTTAATGTCTCTAGGCCCCCCCTCCTTTACCAACGGTCACGCCACTGCTTAGAGTTATAATCTTCAAATTTGGTCAAGACCGCTTGACTGTCGGCCTGAGAGTCCCGAGTTCGATCCTTGGTGAGAATTAAGTTAATTTTTCAAAGTGAAATTCGGTGTAAATGTATTGGTGTTCCACAGAGCTTTAAATGAGCACATTACTTTAAGTTGGGGAAGTAAAGGCGGCTGGGCGTTGTGCTAACCACACAATCCCCTTCATATGTCGAGGTTATAGAAACAGATGAATTCTACACTTCATCTACCCCGATGGCCCAGCAGGGCTAAGAGAAATCTATTTATTATTGTACGTATGAATGTCTTTCAGAAAAATTAATAATTTGTACCAAAACAAGAGAGTCTGGTGAACGTTTCGTTGAGTGTAAATATCACGCGAACTTAATTTATCACTAATTTCTTACACGCTGATAGATACATAAAAAAAAAGGAAAGAAAAATGATTTTAGGCAATTTAATTATAATTTATGCTCAAAAAAACGGTTTTAAACTACAGTACAACGTCATTTTTCTGCATCAATCAGGAGAGCACAGTGTTCGGATACGCGATTGTTTCGGATAACCGAAAACCGAATGTGATCCATGCAGTATACGAAACCGGACCGCTATACGAATATTAGACATCATCAAATGCGGGGAAACGTGCTTGAAGGAAAAGGCAAAATAGTTGCATCACACGAAACATCTGTTGAGCATTGCACTGTCCGAAAACGTATTTATATACAGTCCATGTTGTTGACAAAAAAAATCAACTGGTCCGGATATTTGACGTTCCGGATAATAAACGTTCGGATAAACGACGTTCTACTGTTCACTGTTTTTTAAAGCCGATAGGATCAAAAAAGGCTAAACTCTATTCGAGAAATAACTTACGCTATTTCTTAACATCAGTGATATTATATTTGAACAGTTTGGTATTTAAAAAAAATCTAAAACAAACTAACTTTTACTCTGACCTTTTTTTTATTTCACAAGATAAAATGGCAATGTTATCGAAAGCTATGTTCTAATTCACTTAAATAAATCTTAATTCCTAATGCCCTTCTTTCTTTATTGGCAGGTCTGTGTTTCAAACCAGTACCTGGGGGAAGGTAATTTGAGATCCAGCGAGTACCTGTAATTTGAGATCCAGCGAGTACCTGTAATTTGAGATCCAGTGAGTACCTGTAATTTGAGATACAGAGAGTACCTGTAATTTGAGATCCAGTGAGTACCTGTAATTTGAGATCCAGTGAGTACTTGTAATTTGAGATCCAGTGAGTACCTGTAATTTGAGATCCAGTGAGTACTTGTAATTTGAGATCCAGCGAGTATCTGTAATTTGAGATCCAGCGAGTACCTGTAATTTGAGATCCAGTGAGTACCTGTAATTTGAGATCCAGCGAGTACCTGTAATTTGAGATCCAGCGAGTACCTGTAATTTGAGATCCAGCGAGTACCTGTAATTTGAGATTTAGTGAGTACCTGTAATTTGAGATCCAGCGAGTACCTGTAATTTGAGATCCAGCGAGTACATTTAATTTGAGATCCAGCGAGTACCTGTAATTTGAGATCCAGTGAGTACCTGTAATTTGAGATCCAGTGAGTACTTGTAATTTGAGATCCAGCGAGTACCTGTAATTTGAGGTCCAGCGAGTACCTGTAATTTGAGATCCAGTGAGTACTTGTAATTTGAGATCCAGCGAGTACCTGTAATTTGAGATCCAGCGAGTACCTGTAATTTGAGATCCAGTGAGTACCTGTAATTTGAGATCCACTGAAACAAGCCGTCCAAGATGTTCGTCTCACGCAGTACTTTCGGTGTCTGGGACTACGTTGTTTTCGCGGCCATGTTGCTCGTTTCCATGGCGATAGGGATTTGGTTTGCACTCAGAGGCGGTGGACAGAAGACTCAAGGTGAATATGTAGCTCTTTATAAATATATAAATATACAGGCATTTAATCTCGTGCATTTAATTACAAGTAAAGTGAAATTGTATTTAGTGAAATGGTATTTACTCATTAACTAGCGCTAAAAATAGCCATTCATCACTTTTATGTTTTTTTAATCAGGAGAGTATCTCATGGCCAACAGAAGTATGTCCATCATACCAGTGGCCATTTCTATTTTGGTATCTTTCATGTCAGCCATCTTGATTCTGGGAAATCCCGCGGAAATGTACACGCAGGTAAAAGTTACTTTAAAACAATAACCACAACAAAGTAAATACATTGACAGAATTTTCGACTCTACCCTCTTCCCACCATTGTTTACATTCTTAATGTTTGTATTTCGTGTTGGGTTAAACATTCTGTTTACCACTATTAATTTGTCTGGTCAACTGTGAAATCTGAATTTTACTGACCAGTGGTTTGTCAATGTACCTCAGTTGCCCAACGTTTTGTTGTGTCAGTCGGAGGCAAATTAGGCCAATGCCTAGACAGTATCTTTCTCCCGAAAAGAACCTGATCACGTGTTATTTATTGAGGATATAACTAATAGATGTTCACTTCTATAGAAATATGATTATATTGTACACTCTACTTAATAACAAAATAAACAGATTTTTATATTTTTTTAATACACCATCGATTCTGAAAATTGCGGAACTCACTGAAAATGTATATGGCATAACTGATTTACAAAGTATAACTTTGCTAGTTGCATCACGTAAAGTATTAAGCGTCACAATAAATGATAGTGTAAATGTCCCTCCCATTGCTGTGGTAATGCTATTGACGTCATTTGAATACTCTCCAAGAAAAGGAATAAAAAAAAAATCTCATGTATTCAATGTTGTCTTTTAACAGGGGACGGAATTCTACATCACACTGATCGGAATGATCATGGGCATTACAGGGGCTTCACTCTTGTTTGTACCGCTGTTGTTTCCCTTGAGACTCACCAGCGTTTTTGAAGTAAGTAGCCTTATCATCCACTCGTCATGTGCGCATGTCTTTTGATACACCGAGCGTTATTCTTTGAGTATGAGTCACGTTAATATACAAAGGCTTAGAAAAGTTGAATTGTTTATTTTACCTGCAATTCGTTTAATGGTTTGATGTTATTTTTTTTTTTCATTTTGCCTGTGCTGACATTTTTTTTTTGTTAATGCAATTTTATTGTCTTAGTACCTGGAGGTGAGGTTCAATTCCAGAAATGCCAGACTCGTGGGAACATTCCTGATGATTCTCACACAGGTATATATGTACCCTTCAATTTTAACAATATTTTATTATTTTTTTAAAAAAAAGGAAAATGTTAATTATTCAAAGAGAATGACCCTAAAAATACGTCATAGGTGGAGGATATTATAAGTCGCATATCTATTTATTGTAAATTGGTATTCATAAATGAGTACATTTGTGTTTGTATGACTACATCCACAGGTCATCTACATGGGAATTGCTTCATTCGCACCTGCCACTGCATTTGAAGCTGGTAATTTTATTTTTTTCTCAGATTCCTTCAATTTTTGAAAGTTTATCGTAATTTTCTCAAATCTGAAAGAATGCTGTTATGTAATTTCTTTAATCTCAATAAACCTGTTTATGTATCTGAAGTTTGATTGCATTAAATCACATACAAAACGCACATACACATATACCAGCTGTAAAGGATGTTATTTGTATGAACTGGTTTATAATGAGAACTCAATTCATGCCCATGGTTCATATAATTTATTGACGACACAATAAAATATAAACAGAATAAATCCAATATAAGTCACAATGACTGATCTTCTCCTCAACTCAATGAATAAATACTTACTGACAATAAACTCAACTGATTGACTATAACTTCTAAACTGTACTCGAATACTATCTCTCTCTCTCTCTCTCTCTCTCTCTCTCTCTCCCTCTATCTGTACTCAACTGAACTGAACTTCTGAACTCAACTGACTTGATTGACTCAATTCACTGACTGAACTACCTTCTCAACTAAACATCGTCTTTATATTATTAACTTACATCATCCTCGAACATTCTACTTCTCTCTCTCTCTCACACTCTCAGACAATGCTATTTACAATAAACATCTGATTTATATTCTCTAAATATCTAGAGTCTTGACCCCGTGACCTAATGTTGACCTGGTTGGCCAAGCTCTAAACATACACACATACCTGTGTGCGTAGTACCACCAATATACCATGACACCAGCCCACCCCCAAATACCCCCATACCCCCACCCCCCAAAGCCCCCTCCCCCCCCCACACACACAATTCTATGACACAGTGAAAGAGCCAATCATTGTTTACGGAAACTTTTTTGTTTTTCTTCTCTCTCTTCTCACACCAGTGACAGCCATACCAGTCTGGGCCACAATACTGACCACAGGAGCCGTGGCAACACTGTACACAACTATAGTAAGTCAAGCGGAAATAATGTCTCGGAATAAGTACATTTCACTATGTCCAGCACGCATCATATTCAAATAAGCCATTCATTTTTGTCCTAAGTTAAAAATACTTAGTCCAGACTAGCAACAGTCATGCCCCCCCACCCCGCAAAATGTCACAGGGGCCCCCATCCAATTAAAAAAAAAACACTTCTTTTTCATATGGTCCCATAGGCAAATATCATATATTTAAGACCTAAGATATATCACAATATGCCTAAATAATTTAAATGGCTACAATTGGTCTTCAAATTTCTCAAAAAATATAACTAACACCCCCCCTCATCCCCCTTCCCCCAAATATATATATACGAACTGTATGAAGAACCAAATATAACAGCTGAAATATAAAAGGACTAGATTAAGGTGGGTAGGACACATAGAAAGAATGGAAAACAACAAAAGTCCAAGGCAATATATATATATATATATATATATATATATATATATATATATATATAACTCATTTCCAGTGTGCGTTAAATCGAAAGTAAAGAATTAATACAACAGTATTCCAGTTTAAAATACAATCATGAAAAAATCGGATCTGCCCGAAACCAAAAATAACCTAGCCTACCGATCAAGCCTAAGGGGATATAACTCTATGCAAAGGTTTTGCAGGGTACAGCTAGTATCTAAATAAAATCCTTTAAAATACTATGGAACGGTATCTGCAGTGCCCTTCTTTTAACCCCACCATAGCCCGTAGTGCAATAGTCGTAAAGGCACCACGGGAGACATGGAGGGAACTTAAACGTGAAAAAAAAAAATCAATCGATTGTTTGTCACCGGAGATCAAACCTGTAAACCTTCAGATCGAACGCTTTATCGCACGATCATCCGCCCCATCTTAATTGATATCACTAATCATTATTTCACTGATGTATTATGTGTTAGACATGTATTATGTGTTAGACATGTATTATGTGTTAGACATGTATTATGTGTTAGACATGTATTATGTGTTAGACATGTATTATGTGCTAGACATGTATAGACATGTATTATGTGTTAGACATATATTATGTGTTAGACATGTATTATGTGCTAGTTATGTATTATGTGCTAGGCATGTATAGACATGTATTATGTGTTAGACATGTATTATGTGTTAGACATGTATTATGTGTTATACATGTATTATGTGTTAGACATGTATTATGTGTTATACATGTATTATGTGTTAGACATGTATTATGTGTTATACATGTATTATGTGTTAGACATGTATTATGTGTTAGACATGTATTATGCGTTAGACATGTATTATGTGTTAGAGTTGTATTATGTGCTAGATATGTATTATGTGCTAGACATGTATAGACATTATTATGTGTTAGACATGTATTATGTGTTAGACATGTATTATGTGTTAGACATGTATTATGTGCTAGATATGTATTATGTGCTAGACATGTATAGACATGTATTATGTGTTGGACATGTATAATGTGCTAGACATGTATTATGTGTTAGACATGTATTATGTGTTATACCTTATCCATTTGATATGTGAATGCAATGTGTATTGTTCATGTCCACCAGGGTGGAATGAAGGCGGTCATCTGGACGGACGTGTTCCAGTCTGCGATCATGCTGGCCGGAATACTGGCCATTGTAATTCAGGTTGGTTCTTTCAGTCCGCAGGCTCTCTGTAATACTCTGTATAGTCTTTCAGCTTTGTATTGTCTATGTCCATATATTCTGTAATGACTAAGTCAATATAATTCTTAGTTTTTTTTTAACGAAAATAATATGTCGCTGAGCACCCCTGCATTCCGTTTGGGGTTCGTGTAACACCGGTCGAGGACCTCGGGTCTATGACGTACATCCTGCGGCATAATAAATTAAAAATACATAACGAGGCTACGAGATGAAACAAACATTTACTTTGAAGTGAAATAGTTTACCAGGGGAGGTAGAATATGAAAACTGATCATTGCTTTCTTATTATGTACGTCACATGGCTATCTAATTATGTATGTCACATGGCTATCTAATTATGTATGTCACATGGCTATCTAATTATGTATGTCACATGGCTATCTAATTATGTATGTCACATGGCTATCTAATTATGTATGTCACATTGCTATCTTACTATTGATTTTTCTAATATGTCTGCCATTTTTGTCGCCAGGGGACATTGAAGGTGGGGAGTCTGTCTCAGGTCTGGGACATCAATGTGCAATGGGACAGGATCAAATTCTTCAAGTAAATCTCAAAACAAATTTAATCTCAATTTTCATTTCATCCCTCCCACTTGTTCTTTTTGTCCATTTCAACTCAAATATTACATCGGTTTATTTAAAAAGAAATAATTAAGAAAGTTGTATTTATCACTGCTGCAGTCAGTACCCTCTACTTCTAATAGTAATAGGCGAACTATACTATCGTCCCTATATGAATGTTCACATTATCTCTTTCCCAGTATCATTTTTTTCTATGAAATATGATATTAAGACATGCCCCGGGGGAGGAGGGGGTCGTATGACATCACTGGAAGTCTCAGCCCAAGGGCTCATAAAGACCGAAGATCGGCTCTGGTAGAAGTGTGAATACTTCTATTCTGAAATAAGCAGGAAATATTAAGTGAAGGAAAATTGTATTTTTCAGTTTCGACCCCGACCCTAGAATACGTCACACATTCTGGAACATGGTCATTGGGTCATCTCTGGCGTGGGTGGGTACCTATGGCATAAGCCAGGCCAGTGTCCAGCGTTACTCCAGCCTACCGACACTGAGGAATGCAAAAATGTAAGTGGGCATGGTACATTTTACTTTTTTTGAAAACCAAAACTACCGCAGTGGTGTGGACAGTGGTGTGGACGGCGGTGTGGACAGTGGTGTGGACAGTGGTGTGGACAGTGGTGTGGACAGTGGTGTGGACAGTGGTGGACAGTGGTGTGGACAGTGGTGTGGACAGTGGTGTGGACAGTGGTGTGGACAGTGGTGTGGACAGTGGTGTGGACAGTGTGGACAGTGGTGTGGACAGTGGTGTGGACAGTGGTGTGGACAGTGGTGTGGACAGTGGTGTGGACAGTGGTGGACATTGGTGTGTACAGTGGTGTGGACAGTGGTGTGTACAGTGGTATGGACAGTGTGGACAGTGGTGTGGACAGTGGTGTGGACAGTGGTGTGGACAGTGGTGGACAGTGGTGTGGACAGTGGTGTGGACAGTGGTGTGGACAGTGTGGACAGTGGTGTGGACAGTGGTGTGGACAGTGGTGTGGACAGTGGTGTGGACAGTGGTGGACATTGGTGTGTACAGTGGTGTGGACAGTGGTGTGTACAGTGGTATGGACAGTGTGGACAGTGGTGTGGACAGTGGTGTGGACAGTGGTGTGGACAGTGGTGTGGACAGTGGTGTGGAAAGTGGTGGACAGTGGTGTGGACAGTGGTGGACAGTAGTGTGGACAGTGGTGGACAGAGTGTGGACAGTGGTGGACAGTGGTGTGGACAGTGGTGGACAGTGGTGTGGAAAGTGGTTGACAGTGGTGTGGACAGTGGTGTGGACAGTGGTGGACAGTGGTGGACAGAGTGTGGACAGTGGTGGACAGTGGTGTGGACAGTGGTGTGGAAAGTGGTGGACAGTGGTGGACAGTGGTCTGGACAGTGGTGGACAGCGGTGTGGACAGTGGGGGACAGAGTGTGGACAGTGGTGGACAGTGGTGTGGACAGTGGTGAACAGTGGTGTGGAAAGTGGTTGACAGTGGTGTGGAAAGTGGTTTACAGTGGTGTGTACAGTGATGGACAGTGGTGTGGACAGTGGTGAACAGTGGTGTGGAAAGTGGTTGACAGTTGTGTGGAAAGTGGTTTACAGTGGTGTGTACAGTGATGGACAGTGGTGTAGACAGTGGTGGACAGTGGCATAGAAAGTGGTTGACAGTGGTGTGTACAATGGTGGACAGTGGTGTGGACAGTGGTGGACAGTACTCAGCTGAGTTTCTGTGCGCAGGAGAAAAACTTTGAGTCCAGCAATGTACGAGAGATTTCATTTTGGTAAAACCGTTTAACTTTGCAGACCCCCACTCCGCAGAGCCGGCCATTGGCGATTTGACCGATTGCTCTAAATTGGGCCCCGCGTCTGGCAGGGGCCCCGGAATTTACATTTATATTAATAGTAAGAGTTGTCATTGTAAAAAAAAAATTAGAAGAGGGGCTTTGCAAGCATCCGTTAAATTGAACCCCCTCCCCCATTCGTAATGGCCGGCCCTGCCACCCCGTTAGCTTTTGTTCAGATCATCCAAGATATCATCTCGTTCGCCTGCTCTTACATTTGCCTCTGAACCTAGGTTACAATGTTTACATCATTTAATAAGGTGACTGAAAAAAAAAAAGGAAAAGATGTCATTTGATGTACATTTTTTACTTTTTTACTTTTTTAGTATAAATTATTTTTTTTTTTTACTATATAAGTAATTATCTATTTTTTATTTTGTAATATATATTTCATTATCTGTTTATAATCGGCAGCCATCGTATAATATTTTATTGAAGCTGTACATCCAGTGCAGGGTTTACGTATGGCTGCACAAGCTATAGCTTAGGGTCCCTTACTTTCTTGGAGGCCCTAAAAACTTGTCCGAGTGTCTTAAATATAATATCTGGACTTATAAAAGGGCCCCATATATCAAATAACTTAGGGCCTTGTTATGTCTAAATCCGGCTCTGTATACACCATCTGCAATCATAACTAATTATACGTCATAACTAACTATACGTCATGACTAACTAGATGTCATAACTAGCTATATGTCATAACTAGTTATATGTCATAACGAACTAGATGTCATAACTAACTATATGTCATAACTAGCTATATGTCATAACTAACTATACGTCATAACTAACTAGATGTCATAACTAACTAGATGTCATAACTAACTAGATGTCATAATTAGCTATATGTCATAACTAGCTAGATGTCATAACTAGCTATATGTCATAACTGACGAAAATGTTTGCTGGTGAGCACACAGTACTTGAAACACGAACGTTTGGTTGACCTGTCATTCTATTTACCTTCTAGCTCCATTCTACTCAACATGATTGGAGTCTTCACGCTAGTCTCTCTGACCTGCGTGGCTGGCCTGGTACTGTTCGCCTACTACGCCGGACGGAACTGTGACCCGCTGGGTAAGAAGTTGGTCAACAACCCGAATCAGCTGGTGCCATACTTTGTGATGGAGACACTGGGATATCCGGGAGTTCCCGGTCTATTTATAGCCTGTTTGTTTTCCGGAGCATTGAGGTAAATAAAGCGAAAAAAAAATATCTGTAACTTTTAAGTTTCACCATATCACCATCTTTATTTACTCAGTTCCATATCACCATCTTTATTTACTCAGTTCCATATCACCATCATTATTTACTCAGTTCCATATCACCATCATTATTTACTCAGTTCCATACCATCCTCTCTATTTACTCAGTTCCATATCACCCTCTCTATTTACTCAGTTCCATAACATCCTCTCTGTTTACTCCTCAGCTTTCATATCATTTTTGTGCATTAGTTTGTGAGTTGCGCCATCAGAATATCTGCTGTCAGAATATTATATGTGGGTGTGAGAGCTGTGTTGGGTCAGTTAGCGTGTTTGAATGGCATGGCGTGGGTCTGATCGTGAAAACGGTGGAAGATCAAAGTCGTGAATGGAGAGTGACCGGAGTGACCAGTATGACCAGTGGAGCATGGCTGTATTTGTTTGAAGAGATCAGGGGTTAGGAGGGGAGGTGGTTATAGGGGAAAGTGGAGAAGGGAGTTAAGCGGACAGTAAAGAGTTGATCGTATGGGACAGTTGCTAGCTGACGAGTGTAAACGTTGGGCCGTTGGTGACTGTACTATTTGTCTGGACTTTATTTTGTCATCATTCTTTTTTTTTATAGATTTGATGGATTAAACTTATATTATTTCGTTTTATGAATACATTGTTCCTATTACTGATTGGATATTTGGAGTGTTCGCTGTTGTGTATTAGCGAGTGTTTTCCCAAGTGTCATTTGGTGCGTGGTGTTCAAGAGGCAGTTGGGATGTTGATCTTAAAGAACGCGGACATATTATGAAGTATTAACGAAGGAGATAAATTAGAGGCCCAACAAGATCCTGTACACAACATCATCTACTTTTTTTCTCTCTCTCTCTCTATCTCCTCAGTTCCATTTCCTCCTCTCTCAACGCCCTGGGCGCCATCACCTGGGAGGACATCCTGAAACCCAGATACGACAAGCGGCTGACCGAGCACCAGAAGACACTGGTCACTAAAATCACAGGTGAGGTCAGTGACCCACATTCAGATATATTTTTTATCTATCTTCTTGTCAAGAGATTCATAATTCAAACAGACTTTATCTCGTGTGATTAGAATTATTATTAATGACTCTTCGAAATAATGCATACATATTTAGTCGATATTGTAACTGCTCACTGTTAAGTTAGTTGATATCATGTGTACCATGGTATGAACACAATGGACCAGCGTACCATATTAAACTCAAGTCACGTGTTTGTTGTGTGTAGACTTGGCGACAGATTCGTTCTTCCATGTAGGCCAATAAGCCGGCTGCCTAGTCGCCAACCCTCCACCCCCACGACCCAAAATGTCTGAAAGTGAGGGAGCGAGGGGCTGCGGGGGGGGGGGTCAGTACGGCCACTTGTGTTAAAGGTTATTTGGGTCCCGAGATTAGCAAAATGGAGTTTAGGATTAGCAGTGGCGTGGTGAGCTTAACTCGCGCCCAGGGCACACAATACCTTTTTTAGCGGCCCCATCATTCGAAAAAAAAACATATAGTATTACATGTAAAATATACCATTTGACGCCCCTTTGTGAGTAGCGCCCGGGACATGATGCCGCCCCCCCCCTTGCCCACCCATCGCTACTCCTCTAAGGATTAGCCCCTCTGTACATGTTATTTTTCCATCTTACTGGAATGATACCAAAAGCCCGACCAAGTCTTGTGCTCTGTGAATGTTGACGTGGTTTGTCACGTGACGTCCTATTACCTCGATGACTGATTATGTCGTTAACTTCAATTGTTTGTTTTTTTTTTACTCTCCCTCCACACGTTTTGGATCAGTTTGTATCTACGGCGTGCTGGCCATAGGAGTGAGCTTCCTCGCTGAGATGCTGGAGGGAACTGTGTTACAGGTACGGGAGGAGGGTACTCCTCATCATTAGTCACTCATTTATCACCTCCCTCAATTAAAATTAGTCAGCGCCCTCATTGGTATCTACAGAGCTGCAGATAAGAATTCCCCCCCCCCCCATGGTGAACTAATACTTCTAAAAACCCTACATAAAATATTTATGAAATGTTTTATTTTCAAGTTGCATGCATATTTAAAGAATTTAAACAGTTGGGAGCATTTTGGACTTAGTAAACCCTCCTTGATTTTCATGAGGGGCGGGGGTGCAATCTAGAAAAACTAGAAAAATAGCAACATCACCTAGACTATATCTATATCTCTATACTTATAAGAGGCATTTGTTGTCTGTCTGTCTGTCTGTTCCCTTATAACTCAAGATCCAGATAACCAAATAATGTGAAATTTGTTACACATACACATAATTACATAGGGAAGGTTATAGGACAGGTTTCGTTTCATATCGATGGGTAGTTAAATTGTAATTAATTATTTTAGTATTTTACTATATTAAAGTAATCTCGACGGCGCCATAGATAAAAATTCCTCTGTGACGTCATTTCCCTATCATACATTTTTAAAAGAGGGGTAACTCCCGGAAACTCCAATTGTAAACATGATGAAATCAATAATCATATCTATTTACCTATCGTTTTATGTATTCGGAAGATTAAAATTAAAAATGCACTTTAATAAACCGAAATACGTTAATTAAAATGTTTCTGTGACATTATTAACATTATTAATACAATCTCAATGCGTAGTTTAATTGTAATTAATTATTTTAGTATTTTACTATATTAAAGTATTCACGGTATGGGATCGCCTTCACTATAAATAAAAATCGCGCACCAAGTGAATGTGTAATTGAACGGACGGTGAAGAAAGGGCTAGGGACGGGAAAAAAAAAATATTGTTGTTTTTTTTTTCATGCTGCAAGTACCCGACTTTGCCCGGGATTAAAATAAGGTTTTCTGTTTATTTAAGAAGCGTAATTTGACGTTTAATTGTACAGAGAGAGGGAGGGGGGGAGAGAGATAAAGAGAGAGGGGGCAGGGAGGAGAGGAAGGAGGGAGAGAGGTGGTAGGGAGGGAGATTAAAGGGGGAGGGAGGGAGAGGGAGGGTTGGAGAGAGAGAGGGAAGGAAAGAGAAAGGAAGGGAGGGAGTAGGGAGGGAGATAGAGGGGGAGGGAGGGAGAGAGAGGTGAGGAGAATGGGAGGAAGTGAGAGATAAAGAGAGAGAGCGGGGGGCAGGGAGGGAGAGAGAGGGAGAGAGGGGGTGAGGAGGAAGGTTGAGAGAGGGGGGGACGGGGGTGAGAAGGAGGGAGGGAGAGTTAGGGAGGGAGACTTTGCCCGGGATTAAAATAAGGTTTTCTGCTTATTTAAGAAGCGTAATTTGACGTTTAATTGTACAGAGAGGGAGGGGGGAGAGATAAAGAGAGAGGGGGCAGGGAGGGAGAGGGAAGGAGGGGGCAGAGAGGGAGAGGGAAGGAGGGGGAGAGAAGGAGGGAGGGAGGGAGAGAGGTGGTAGGGAGGGAGATTAAGGGGTAGGTAGGGAGAGGGGAGGGTTGGAGAGAGAAGAGGGAAGGAAAGAGAAAAGAAGGGAGGGAGTAGGGGAGGGAGCTAGAGGGAGGGAGGGAGAGAGAGGATGGGAGAAATGGGAGGGGAGTGAGAGATAATGAGAGAGAGGGGGCAGGGAGGGAGAGAGGGGGGAGAAGGAAGGGAGGAAGGTGGAGAGAGGGGGGGACGGGGGTGAGAGAAGGAGGGAGGGAGATAGGGAGAGGGAGGGAGATGGGAGAGTTAGGGAGGGAGGGAGAAAGGGAGGAAGGGGGTAAGGAGGGGGAGAGAAGGAGGGAGGGAGAGAGGGGTAGGGAGAAAACAAAAGGTAAACAGAAAACCTTATTATAAACCCGGGCAAAGCCGGGTACTTGCAACTAGTATCTATATATATCTATCTCTCTCTCTCTCTCTCTATATATATATATATATATATATATATATATATATATATATATATATATATATTTCGACATTTTGAAATCAAGTCCTTAGCAGAATAATTTTCAACGGACTATACATTATGTGAATGGCGTGGTCGCGCATGCGCTCTAGTGTTCAAATTTAGCTCACCAACCACTTATTGTTTATGTCATACAGTCTATTTATAAATAGACATTGTTTACATTGACTTTCCCCGAAACGAAAAATAAATTATCATCCTGATTGTTATGTTTATTATCAAAATTATGTGGCCATATTGAGATTGCAGGGGCGCCGAGAGCCAAAAAGGGCCCCAGGGGCAGGACATCATTGCGGGCCCCTTAATAAACAATGAGTCGTGAAATAATTGACATGGTCGTGGCGGCCCGGGCCCCCCTTACAGATGCGGGCCCCTTGGCAATGACTCCCCTCCCCCCCTGATTCCCCCCTCTCGACGTGCCTGTTGAGATGCGGGCATTTCTACTCAGACATTAGGTTTAGGTTCGGGCCTACTGAAGATATTGCAGAAGAATTATGCAACATACAATTTGTATTATTATTTGACTAGCTGTACCCTGCAAAACCTTTGCATAGAGTTATATCCCCTTAGGCTTGATCGGTAGTCTAGGTTATTTTTTTTGGTTTCGGGCAGATCCGATTTTTTTCATGGTTGTATTTTAAACTGGAATACTGTTGTATTCATTCTTTACTTTCGATTTAACGCACACTGGAAATGAGTATTATATATATATGATGATTGCATTGAGACTTGAAATGCGTCAATATGTATCTGTATGTTCTCATTTTTTTAAAAACTTGTCTAGGCGGCGGCAAGTCTGATTGGCGCTGCGTCAGGACCGTTAACTGGAATGTTTATACTTGGGGCTTTCTTCCCTTGGGCCAACAGCTACGTGAGTAGGCGCGTGATGTTGTTGTATGTGGACAGCAAGCTGTTTACAGCTGTTGATGTACAACTTTTATCCCAGATTTTTATTCATCATTCTGTTAATCATTTTAAAAATATGAGTTAAATCTATTTTTTTAAATTCACTCTGTATCTTTTAAATTTGTTCCCCCCCCCTCTCTCTCTCTCTCTCTCTCTCTCCCTCCCTCCCTCCCTCTTTCTCTCTCTCACTCTCTCTCTCACTCTCTCTCTATTACTCTCTCTCACTCTCTCTCTCTCTTACTCTCTCTTCTCTTTCTCTCTTTCTCTCTCTCACTCTCTCTCTCTCTCTTACCCTGTCACTCTCTTCTCTCTCTCTCTCTTTCTCTCTCTCTCTCCCTCCCTATTCTTCTTACTTCCTGTCTGTTAATGTGTCTGCCATCTTGTCTCTTTTTTCCCTCGTGTCCACGTCTCCTTGTCCGTTGGCCTCAATTCTGTTTAACGGTCTGCAACTCTGCATGTCTGTCGGCTCGCTGTCAATCATTTGTTTACTACCTCAATGACAGTCATGCCACCAATTTATTTGCCAGTCTGCATGTCTTATTGTCTGTGTTGATTAATCCAGCACGTATGTTTGTCTGTCTGTTTTTTTATGTCGGTATGTTTGTCTGTCTGTCGAATATCACTAGATAGAGGAATACCGTCATGCATCATTAATTAAAAGTGGAACCTCCCACGTTATACTTTTATTGGAAGGGTCCTCACATTATTAGGAGCACCACCGAACAACATAATAACACTGTTTTCTCTCTGTCTGTTTTTTTTTTTTCAAAAGGGTGTGATCACCGGCGCATTATTAGGCCTGGGACTCAGTTTCTGGCTGGCCATTGGCTCCTACGTCCACGGTATCCGGCTTCCCAGTAAATCTTTCCCCAACGGCACCTGCCCCGTTTACCTCAACGACACCGGCTACATGTCCACCACACTGACAACCCTGGGCTACACTGCTACAACTGTGGCTACCTCCACTGCTGGGGTTACACAGCTAATGCTGAACACCCAGAGGTAGAATTTGTAATTTGTGTTATCTGGGTAAAAGTTAAAACACCGACTTCAAAAAAAAAAACATGACAAATATTTTCAGTTCGTTAGGGAAATATCTCTCTTTTTAACTATTCAGCCCCGTTTTGAAATCACAGACGCGTATAAAAAGGCTTAACGTTCGGCTCTTTATGGATCCCCTTCAATAGTCTGGGCCCACCCGTAAGCATGCCCCTTTTTTTGACTGTTCTTAACTCCAACTCTGTCAAGAACAAATCTCAAAATGGTGCAGGACAGTGGCTCTCGAACTTTTACACTGAACGACCAACTATGAAAACTCCTAAGTTTTTCCCAAACGGTCGGCCCATGAAACAAAGAATTAAAACATTATGCTTTCTAAATATAGAATTTACTTTTAAGACACACACAACTTTTACAAACTATATATGTAATTATGTACACATAGATTTTTGCGATCCATTTATCATTAATTTACATCATGTTTCGACGCCCATTGAATTCGTCCGAGACCCAAACCTTGAGAGACATTGATCAACGGATTGCCCTCTTTCATTGTCATTGCCCTCTTTCCTTGTCATTGCACTATTTCATATCTAAACAAAAAAAACACCAATAATCAAAACATTGTACGTTTTGTTGGTTTCTACATAGACACAGCTCAATGCAATGGTCTCCGTGAGGATTGTTTATGTCATCACTAAATTTGATACCCTCCCCTCTCCCCCAACCCAGCCATTTCCGCCAGTGATATTTGGCGTTTCGGTTTCAACTAATTAGTTCACCTAATCAAAAAAAAACTTTAACTCTTAAACGACGGCAGGTTTTTTTTAGCCATTTCTCATTACCAAAACAGGTGCCCCCCTTACATTTTGGACTATATTGCCTGTTTCCTTGATAGCCCATATATGTGTTATATATCATTTATTTTTCTACCGTGGGTAGGCTTTTAAACTGTGCAGTTTATAAATCGAAACTTTTCTTTGTTTTGCAATCATGTGACTTATTGTGTGCTTCGTTGTGCCAGGACTGGGCTGGACGGGTTCTACGCCATATCGTACCAGTGGTTCACGGCCATAGGTGTGTCCACTGTAGTGGTTGTAGGCCTGGTGGTCAGTTTTATTACAGGTATGTCTACCGCTTTATTGTTGTTTACATTTTTTTCTATTTGTAGAGTGTTATTCCTCATAACAACACATAACAACACATAACAACACATAATTACACATAACTACACATAACAACACAAAACTACAAATAACAGCACATAATAACACATAACTACACAAAGCAAGACATAACAACACAAAACTGCAAATAACTACACAGAACAACACAAAACTACAAATAACAGCACATAATAACACATAACTCCACAAAGCTAGACATAACAACACAAAACTGCAAATAACAGCACATAACAAAACATACCATCACGTTAAACTATAGTGCATTATTTCTATAAACTATTCTTCCAATTTTTACATTTGTAACAGACCGCAGGAAATGATGCATCGCTTCATGTAAGTAATGATTCACTGATTGTTCGATTTACAACTTCTCTCTCAGGTGCCAACAGTTTAAATGACGTCCCAACCAAATACCAGATTCCTGTTGTCTCCAGGCTGTGCTGCTGTCTGCCAAGAAATTGTCAGTTCTGGTTGAACTGTAGGAGGGAATTTAAAAAGCCCGAGGTTTGTAAACAAAGGAACAACGAAAGTTTCTGCTTTAGCAACGGAGTATATACATGGTTAAATGTTGTCTACCATCTGTAGTTGGACATTTATATGTCGTACAGTCCTGTCTTCACAATTTTATAGCCCACCTGGGAAAAAACCAGTGTACACGATCCCTTAGGGCCCTTCTTTAGTTTTCAGGGGCCCTAGGCAAAAGACTGTCTTTTGATATTCGGGGATATGTGTATAAGTTAGGGGGCCCTGATATACTAGAGGCATTTGCTTGTTACCTACGCCATTGTGTATAACTTTATCAATATCTGTAGGTGGCGCTACTGATAACTCGTAAATGTTTTGTCTTTTTTCAGGACATTCGATCAGAGGAGAACGATACAGAGATTGTCGTGGAGGCGCCCAAGTTGAATGACGCAACCATCAACGGTTTTGTCAATAAGGCTTTCAGTGTCGACGATGAAAAGTCATGTAAGTCGTCAACCAATGGTCTTGAGGGGACCGGGCGGGGGGGGGGGGGTAAGAGGGGAACGATGAATGGTGTCATGGTCTCGGGGTTATACTGTTGACTTCAGGGTCCCGGGATTTGATCTTTGCTGAGAGTTTTGGGATTTTCGTTCACGTCACATTGAAAGTTTCCACCACGTCCACCTAGCTTGAACGGGCAGAGTTCATTAGAGAGGGGGGGGGTGCGGGCCGCACGGGGTGACACTCACATAGGGGTGACACCCACAATTCTAAACTTCATATCATAAAGAACTCGGTATAATTAATTGGGAGTTATAACTGATCATAGTTAAAAAACATAAACAGTGACCTGTGCCGTAGCGAGCTTAACTCGCGCCTGGGGTACAATACCTTTTTAATACCTTTTTAGCGCCCCCCAACCATTAGAAAACCATATAATATTATATGTCAAATTTACCATTCGGCGCCCCTTTGCGAGTAGCACCCGGGGCATGATGCGCCCCCCCCCCCTCCTTGCACACCCCTCACTACGCATCCGGCAGTAGCAAAAGGTGCCACCATGCAGAGCAGTAGCGACGCAATCTTTTAAGATTTATTGTAAGTCAGTTTGAAAGGAATATCCGAAGAAATCATTCTCTATATTCCTTTAAAACTCAACCAAATCGATATTTCTTTCATATATGTATTGATAATCAGCTAATCATTGTTACATTTTATTAAATCTTTCACCAGTGCCGAGCATAATCTTACAAGACCTCAAGTCCAAAGAGGCAATGCAAAACAATTCAGGCTATTGCCCCAATGGCCAGGTAATCGTCGGGCCAGACGCAGATGAACATCGGACAGAGTTTGTGGCCCATGAAACAGAGTATCAGCCCTTGGATGAACCAAGACCTGAAGCGAAAGATACTCAACTCCTAACTGGAGACGATTTCATTAATGAAAGATTTTGAAACAAAAAATAAATGAATTGTTCCTACATAACAAAACAAACAAAACATGTTTACTTAAATGCCATAATATATGAATGCTATGTACTAATATATATATATATATATATATATATATATATATATATATATATATATATATATATATATATAAATAAAATGTTTGATCTGTGATGTAAAAAAAGATAAAAACATATTTTAAACAAAACGTAATGCATTTACATAATTTATGTTTTTATGATATTATAAAAAAAACATTCCAAAGATGTATTTATAATTTCCTAACCATTCTTTACGTTTCTATTGGTCAGTTTATATGTCAGCTAAAATGTTATGAAAATGAATGATTGATGTGATTGAAAGTATTGATTTTTTTTTGTTGTTTGTTTGCAATCATGCATTTGGATCAATTCTCGTTCATAGTTGCTGATATTTTGCATTTTATTTTTTTACTATTAAAAAAACGTTAACAAGTATTTTTTTTCATTTGTGTATTGGCAGAATAATTTGCACTTGTTTACTGTTGTGTCTGCCAGTTATTTATATATATTGTCAGGTATCCGGACAAAACCCCCAGCGGACAAAACCCCGACGGACATAACCCCAAGCGGACAAAACCCCCACTGGCCCTCTCCCCTATTTTTATTACAAAATCTATTATTAGGCCCTTATTTTTATAAAAAATGTAATATATAATACCTGGATGTAAATATATATAAAAATACGTATTTTTAAGTGATATTTTTTTTCAAAGTACCCCAATAAGCTGCATTAGCCCGTCGTGTCACATCGGTCAAAAGTCAATCTCTTGTTAACTTTACATCAACAGGCAGCTTATCTTACACGGTAAAAAAAATAAAATTAAAGGTTTTAGCCTCAGGCCAATACTGACCGTATCTTAATTCTACCTTTTAATTCTCACGCCAGACACACATTTTATAGCAGACGGTAAAACAAACAGCATAAGAAACACAGTGGTCGAAAGCCAATCCTTTATTTACGTAAAGCAGCATAGAACGTGCCTAATGATAGACTGTGTTGACAGACATGATATCTCTTATATCGACAAACCTTTTCCTTAGCTTTGGTCAACTTCGTATATTTAGAAGTATTAATAATATCGACTTATATTCAAACATAATATTTTGGGGGTTTTGTCCGCTGGGGGTTATGTCCGCTGGGGGTTTTGTCCGCTGAGGGGGGGCTTTGTCCGTGGGGGGTTTTCCATGGGGGTTTTGTCCACTGGGTGTTATTCCGCTGGGGTTTTGTTCGCTGGGGGTTTTGTCCGTGGGGGGTTTAGTCCCCTGGGGGTTTTGTCCTACACTCATTTTGTCATGTCGACAAGTGGCCGTGAGTAAACTGTGGTCCGCGGGCCTAAACCAGCCCACCCCGTGGCTATACCCCCCCAGGCCCCTCCACTCGTCTCAGAGTAAATAGTACAGATCTAGTCTTTTGAGACAGATCGTCATATACTAGTAGAAGTGCATCGGCTCTTGTGTCCGGCAAATTTATAGACCCAATGCGGCCCGCGAGTCAAAAAAAAAATACTTTGCACACCCCTTTGGTTTCGAATCACCAAAAAATATTTTACTCAAAGTATTCCAGACCACAACCAGAAAATCTCCTTGGAAAATTGTAGGAAAGGGAAATGGAGGGGGGGGGTGAGGGTGAGGGTTGGGGGCTTTGCCAATTCTAAGAATGTGGGGGGGTCGTCTCTGGGGGGAATTCTTCCCCCCCACCCCCACCCCAATTTCGCAACAAAAAAGTAAATATAAATAAATTTCGAAAGCGACAAGTTTTTTTTTTGTTTTTTTTTTGGTTGCTCCTCCTCTCTCTCTCCCCCCCTCCCCAACCCACCCCTACCCCCGACCTCCATACCCTCTCGAGGGCCGGGCCTTGCGAATGTGCCCTTCGCTTTACGACCATTGACCTCTCATTTGGACACAAAGGGCTCCGTCCACTGGTGCATATGGCTTAGGGGGGGGACACGCTGACTCTGACTGAACTCGTGTGGCATTTTACTAACGCCATATTCCTCAATTACAAAAGAAATCCGCACAGCTCAAAAAGATCTCGGAAATACAGCCCACAAATTGTGAATTTGTACAGATCCAGTAATGCGTTCACATAGTATACAAGCCATACAAGTTGCTAATGTTGAACCAATTTTTTTTTATCTCTGCGTCCGCAAGCTATCCAGTCACGTGGGGCACAATCTGATTAAAAAAAAAGTTTATCATGGACAATGGTCATTTCGTTGTGTTTATCTTTACCTGGACAGCTGCACGTCAGTGTGGCAGGTAAGTGGAGCCAATCTAGTGGCTGAGGGTTGAAACTGTAGCATTTATAAAGTCTGATCTATCTATCTATCTATCTATCTATCTATCTATCTATCTATCTATCTATCTATCTATCTATCTATCTATCTATCTATCTATCTATCTATCTATCTATCTATCTATCTATCTATCTATCTATCTATCTATCTATCTATCTGTCTGTCTGTCTGTCTGTCTGTCTGTCTGTCTGTCTGTCTGTCTGTCTGTCTGTCTGTCTGTCTATCTATCTATCTATCTATCTATCTATCTATCTAATCTCTCTATGTACTACATATCCTTTCTTTTTCAGCCTCGCTCTATGTTAATATCATCTGTAAACTCGCTGAGAAAAATTAATCGACATTTGGTCATTTTTTCGCTCATCGATGTCGCGATCATTCATAAATCGATCAAAATGAACCGCTTCCGGTCGATAAGTTAAAGTAAACCTATCAATAAATGAAACACTTCATACAAAATTAAACGTTAACTTAATATAAGTAACTATATTTTGTTCATCTCAGATAACACACATCAGAACACAAAGTAAATAGGTCATATCGCTATCTTTAAGACAATGGTGATAATTTTCGGAAAAAAAAATTTTTTGCTTTGCTTCAGTACGATGATGTTTGTTGTCAATGAATAAATGGGCAACCGTAGTCTAATCCACAAACTTTTTGTCTGTGAGTGTGTCAGACAAACTGTTTGCCGTTGATTTTTGTTTGTTTGTTGTTTTTTAAAGACAGATCAACTATTTGAACTTTAAAACGGATGAGTTTATAGCAGTTGAATTCAATGGAAGTTTATTTGCTTAATAGTTACATTGAAATAAGGTTGAATTATACAACAGTTAAATTGTATAACAGTCGAGTTACGTTGAGGCTGATTAAAATTGGAACCGAAATACACTGTAGATGAACTATGCAGCAGTTTGAATTATGCTTCAGTTGATTTATACATAAGTTGGGTTATACATCAATTGAATTATACATCAGTTGAATTATACATCAGTTGAATTATACATCAGTTGAATTATACATCAGTTGAATTATACATCAGTTGAACTATACATCAGTTGAACTATACATCAGTTGAATTATACATCAGTTGAACTATACATCAGTTGAACTATACATCAGTTGAATTATACATCAGTTGAACTATACATCAGTTGAATTATACATCAGTTGAATTATACATCAGTTGAATTATACATCAGTTGAACTATACATCAGTTGAATTATACATCAGTTGAATTATACATCAGTTGAACTAAACATCAGTTGAATTAGTTTATGTTGAAGTTTTAGCCATAAAGTACAATGCCTGAGCACTGTGCTAGCTACAACCGATGCCTGACACTCACATTCAGAAAGATGAACCGAAGGCACAAGGAAATATGTGGCCGTCTCCAGAAAAATAAAAACTATTTCATGTACCTTAAAGGGACTCAAATCCCAATCTTTCAAAAAAAAAACGGTTGCTAAAGTATCAAACATTCAGACGGCATTGTTTTAAAGCTAAATAATATTCACAACAAGAAACATAATAAAATGCGGAGGTTGTAGATCTGGCCGCGGTACGTCTTCCTTAAAAACGGATCTATCAAAAAAAAATGGAGTCATTGACCTAGGTTGGTGTGACACGCACAGCGAGCCAAGTACTCTCCATCTTCTGTGTCAACTTATAAGTACATGCAAAGTCATTTAACTAATTCAGCAACGTGACAGTTCCACGATGGAAGACATTAAGAGACACAGATACATGGATGTTTATCTCATTGTTATATGCATGAAGTAAGGCGCTAAAACAAGATTGATGCTACATTATTAAACATACAATTTTTTTTTTAGTTCGAATCATAAAAAAATCTTAACCTTCAACGGATGTTCAGTTTTTTTTTTTAAATTTGTCGTTTTAGAAAAGAAAGAAATTTATTTCTGAGAAGAGAAACGGAGGTTTCAGTATTGTTGTGACATTAAGTGGAATAAATGTGACATTGTGGTGATCCATTGGGTATATCTATCTATCTATCTATCTATCTATCTATCTATCTATCTATCTATCTATCTATCTATCTATCTATCTATCTATCTATCTATCTATCTATCTATCTATCTATCTATCTATCTATCTATCTATCTATCTATCTATCTATCTATCCAAATATCTATCTATCCAAATATCTATCTATCCAAATATCTATCTTTCTGGCTGTCTGCCTGTGTTGCATGTAGTCTGTCTGCCTGCCTGTCTGCCTATTTTTCTACCTTTCTGTCAGTCTCTCTTCCCGCCTGTATCTCTGCCTGCTTGCCTGCCTGCACGTCTATATGTCTGTCTCTATGTTTGTCTTCCTGCTTGTCTGTCTTTCTTTCTGTCTATATGTCTTGCCGACGATTGTTTGTATATTCTCAACAGTGGTACCTAATTTTGCACAGCCAAAAGACCTTTTTATTTTTCTCTGATTATTACATTATTAAACACTGAACATTTGATCTGCAATACTTTATATGCCCCAAGGCCAATTACCGACACTATATTTGCAACGCTTCACAAATAATGAGTTATTTCAAGTCAAATTAATCTCATTTAAATACATACAACTTGTGACCAAGTTACTGTTCATGAATGTGTGCGTGTGTGTGCGTCGTTGCGAGGTAGTTTGTGAGAAATAAAATATATGAAAACGAGTATTCAATCTCTCAGCTCTAATAAGACTTGAAATTGAATTGGTTTATGTTATCAGCAACTGACAGTATGATGACCTGTTTAATAATTTAAATATTGGAGCCATGCAGCGTTGTGAGCCCAAGGGCCACCGGTTGACAGCTTTTTTTTGATAACTGGCGGGGGGGGGGGCTCCCCCCTGATGATCAACTGCCTGTCCATTGTAAAACTGGGTTATGGGATACGTCTGGGCCCAAAGGTTATGGGCCCTTGTCGGTGGCTATGAACCCCCTCCCTCCCCGTCCAACATTATATTAGAGTAATTAGACCCCCTCCTGTCAATTTATAACTTTTTATCTGCAATGTTTAATGCGTTAGTTGAATTTTAACAAAAAAGATTTTGAAAACTTTTCGTTTGTTGGAATAAAATGTTTACTGTTTGTCGTTTCAACAGTTTCTCTCTTTTCTTCAGCATTGTCTGCAATAAACCAACACAGTAGGTAAAGACCATAGCAACTACACTGCAGTGACCCTTGACCTTACCCCCAAGATGTTTATTGCTCACAACAGTTTCGGTGTCTGGGACTATGTTGTCTTCTCGGCCATGTTGTTTGTCTCCCTGGCCATCGGGGTCTGGTTCGCTGTCAGGGGCGGCGGACAGAAGACTCAAGGTAACCGATGAGAAACAACATTCTCATTTTTATTGGATTGGCGGTTTTCATTTAATTGGCGGTTTTCATTTATTTGGCGGTTTTCATTTAATTGGCGGTTTTCATTTAATTGGCGGTTTTCATTTAATTGGTGGTTTTCGTTTATTTGGCGGTTTTCATTTAATTGGCGGGTTTTCATTAGATAGGCGGTTTTTATTAGATTGGCGGTTTTCATTTAATTGGCTGTTTTCATTTGATTGGCTGATTGGCTGTTTGGTACGTCTCTCTGTGTACTTCTCGGCCTACGTGCGTCATTATCTCCTATTTGGTTTGTTTGTGCGTGTGTGCGTTTTTTGATTGTCCGTGTGCCAGTCAATGTGTCCGATGATGCTTTGTATGTGTGTTAGTTTGCTTGTGTAATAGTTCATTCCGTATGTCTGTGTTTATTAGTCTGTTGGTAATTTTATGTTTATATTTATTCTGGTTTGGGCTCTCTGTATGTTGGTTTGTTTGGTTATTTGGGGTTTTTATGTCTGTCTTTTTATTTTTCATGTATTTATCTGTTCAGTTATTTCTTTGTCTCCCCCCCCCCAGCCCCCCCCCCCTGTATTTTGCATATCTGCCAATGATATTGATACGTTTATAATTTTGTGTATCACTTTTTTTCTCATGTAACCAGGTGAATACCTGATGGGCAACAGAAATATGTCTGTCCTCCCCGTGGCCATCTCTATCCTGGTGTCTTTCATGTCCGCCATTTTAATTTTGGGAACCCCAGCAGAAATGTACACACAGGTAAATTACTATTTTACATTCATTAGTTCTATAAGCAGGGAAACTTGTCCTTCTTACATTCATTAGTTCTATAAGCAGGGAAACTTGTCCTTCTTACATTCATTAGTTCTATAAGCAGGGAAACTTGTCCTTCTTACATTCATTAGTTCTATAAGCAGGGAAACTGTTCTACTTACATTCATTAGTTCTATAAGCAGGGAAACTTGTCCTTCTTACATTCATTAGCTCTATAAGCAGGGAAACTGTTCTTCTTACATTCAAAAAGTTCTGGAAACATAGTAGTAGTAAATAAAGTTTCATTAGCCCCAAACGGGCCATCGGGGCAGATGAAGTGTAGAATTCATCTGTTTCTATAACCTCGGCATATGAAGAGGATTGTGTGGTTAGCACAACGCCCAGCAGCCTTTACTTCCCCAACTTAAGTCAGGTACCCATTTAAAGCTTGGTGGAATTTTGAGCATAACACCAGGACCTGATCAAATCTAAGGTTCTCATTGAGATTTGAACCCGGGACCCCCCTCCGGTCGACAGTCTAGCGACTACACAGCAAAAATAATCCATACACATTTTATTTACCTTTTTGTAACAATATTACACTGAAACAGTTTAAATTGAACACGTTTTTTGTTGGTTTACACACGCCATTTGTATATTGGCAACTTTTTCTCAAAAACAGGGGACAGAGTATATCGTCACACTCATTGGACTCTGCATGGGAATAATTCTGGCGTCCTTGTTGTTCGTCCCTCTCCTGTATCCACTAAAACTGACCAGTGTGTACGAGGTAAGCACTGGCCGCTGTCCCCTCATCTAGTATAGCTACTTTTACCAGCGTAAAAATCAAGATTTGGGATGGCCCCTAATAGATCAATTATTCTCAAACTGTTATTCACAGACAAAAGCGTTCTTTGTAACAAATGCCCCCCTTACCCCCCCCCCCCCCCATGAATACGCCCATGTGTGCATATCACCCACATCTAACCCTAATAAAGTTTAAAATAAGCAGTTTTGTTTACATGCACGCATGCGTAACGCTGCTTTGACCTGCCAGCACGCGGTAATCACGTGCTAGCATAGATCCTCGATCTAAAAAAAAAAACGTGTTGGTTCATTGATCCAAGGGACGTAGCCCATTTATTAGTGCCGTTCGTTATTGTCAAACACGGTTATATCCCTTGATTAGTTAAAACAATTTTTTTAAAACGTATATTTGTTAAAACAAATGAACAAAAATTAATTCATTTCAAATTAATTATTGAATCATACATTATGTACATGTAAGCGAAATTTCAAAATAATCTATCAATACAGAGTGTCTAATAAAATCGATTAAAAAATTTTCTCCAGACAAATGAATAAATACATAAACAGAATTAATTGAGTGGAGAAAACGGTTAGAAAAATAGAACGAAATTGTCAATAAATGTATTCATTTTTAAATTTTAATGAACGTAGGTAAAAATAATTATTACTTCCCTTGAATTTCCCTTACAACTTTT
Source organism: Bulinus truncatus (assembly GCA_021962125.1). Taxonomy (NCBI): domain Eukaryota; kingdom Metazoa; phylum Mollusca; class Gastropoda; family Planorbidae; genus Bulinus; species Bulinus truncatus. The sequence continues at coordinate 1,472,774 of JAGDYQ010000036.1, read as the reverse complement.
TATATTTTCAAACAAACAGTATCTTGAGGTCAGGTTCAACTCCCGGTGTGCGAGGCTGGTGGGCACTTGTATCATGGTCATAACACAAGTAAGTTATCTCGCAGTTGATTGATCTGTCAGTCAAACGTTTATAGACGTCAATCCGTTTATTAATCAACCATTGATCTATCCTTCTGATTGTCTGTCGTTCAATCAGTCACAACTTGTAATTGCACAAAAATTTTAATTTGCAAAAAAAAAAAAAAAATCCTGCTTGTTGTTGGTATCTATAATTTCGTTGTCTACATGACATCTGTGGCTTACATGACATCTGATGTTTACATGACATCTGATGTTTACATGACATCTGTGGTTTACATGACATCTGTGGTTTAACTAATCGGATCCTTTTTTTTGTAAATAATTCGCAGATTATTTACATGGGCATCGCATCCTTTGCACCAGCCACTGCGTTTCAAGTGGGTATGTTTATACTTTTATTACACCCATTATTTATACTCTCATATCCGGTTTGAAAAGTTTCACTGTAAGTGATGCCACTATAGACCTTTCTCACTTGTATTCCTGCGCGTCAGCTGTCTTTGTGAAAGGGTTATAATGGGCTTCCGGTCGCTTTGTTTATACTTGATTAATACTTAGCTCGATTATTTTTCCTACTTTTTTTGTCTAATATATGATAAAATGACTTTAAATTTAATACCAAAATTTAATTTTTGTGATGTCCTTTTTTTAAAATCTTGTCTGATCTGGTTATAGAATTGGGTTATTTACTGATTTTTTTTTCTGCAACTCTGTTGTGAAAAAAAAACAATGTATCGGCAGCCAAAAAAAACGGCCGGTCCGACAGTTAACCCATAGTGCCAATATCGGTTCGACTATCGGTCGCTCCCTACAACAATCGGCCGATCCGATATTAACCGATAGTGCCAATATCGGTCCGATACCGATAGCGATCCGATTATCGGTCGCTCCCTAGTAAAAGGTTTGAAACTACTACCTCATATTCAGTGGTGCAACCAGCGAAAAGTGCTGGGGGGGGGGGGGCTCACATATTGAAAAAAGACAGTTTAACAGTCTTTTTAGTAACTTTATATAGTAAAATATGTATTGATGATTTGGTCTGGGGGGCCTCAAGCCCCCCCCCCGGTTGCGCCACTGTTCATTATGCTGAGGTGATGGTCAATGTGTTATTTTTCTTAAATAAACAATATACAGTTACAGACCTTAGCTCTACACTAGGAAATGTAGTCAAACTATCAGCGAGATGCTATAGAAGCCAGAGAAAAAATCACGAACCTCATAATTTACAGGTAAAAGGAAAAACATATGATATTATAATAAAATATGTTACTTATTTAATATTTTTTAAAATGAAAATATCTGGTGATTTTCTGGTGCGAGAAGGGAATTTATATATGTACAGCCAGATACAAATTTTTGAAAAATGACAAATTAACAAAAAACATAGCCTTTTGGTCAAGGAAGTCGGACTACAATGAGTCATATTCAAAATGTCAACTTTATACATTGGTATACAATTGTACTTTTTTACTGAGTTGAAGTTGTTTGCATTAAACACATGTTTAACTGTTTACAGACAGCCCATTAAAATATTAAGATTAAAATGTCGAGAGCATACACTAGTGTTAGCAGCGGTCTTTAATTATAAAAATTATATCGTATAGTATTAATAATCAGAAAAACATTGTTATAGTTTTAACATTTAAGATAATAATAAATAATCACACTGAAAAATATATTATATTTTGATTATTTGATTTTCATGATTAAAATTAAAAGAATAGCGGCAACAGAAATTTATTATTCGCAAATTCAAGTACATTAATTGGTACCGGAAGTGTAACTAGCCCCTCTAAACAAACAATTCAGTAAGGGGACTACTTTATGAGAAAGGTCTATAGTATCGATCATGTGTTGGGGGTGTGGTGTGTGGTGGTAGATAGAGGAACGATGCGTGAGGGTTAGAGCGTGGAGCCAGGGGGGGTTAATGGAACTGAGGGCAGGGGAAAATGAGTTGGGGGGAGTGGGGAGATTGAAGTTGAAAAATATTGACTTCCTCTCTATCTACAACCACACCCATATGACTTCCTATTCAGCTACCACCACACCCATATGACTTACTATTCAGCTACCACCACACCCATATGACTTCCTATTCAGCTACCACCACACCCATATGACTTCCTATTCAGCTACCACCACACCCAACGACGTCCTATTCAGCTACCACCACACCCAACGACGTCCTATTCAGCTACCACCACACCCATATGACTTACTATTCAGCTACCACCACACCCAAATGACTTCCTATTCAGCTACCACCACACCCAAATGACTTCCTATTCAGCTACCACCACACCCATATAACTTCTTATTCATCTATCACCACACCCAAATGACTTCCTATTCAGCTACCACCACACCCATATAACTTCTTATTCAGCTACCACCACACCCAAATGACTTCCTCTCTTTCTACCACCACACCCATATGACTTCCTATTCAGTTACCACCACACCCATATGACTTCCTATTCAGCTACCACCACACCCAACGACGTCCTATTCAGCTACCACCACACCCAAATGACTTCCTCTCCAGCTCATTTAGCCCAGTTTTCAAAACTAATGTATTTCATGAATGTTTCAAGTCACAGGTATCCCAGTCTGGGCCACCATCCTGACGACAGGGGCCATAGCAACCATTTACACCACCGTTGTGAGTACCAAGTTCAAAGGTCATAACATTTTGGGTAATAGGTTATTCGTTTAGTATATAACCGTTCCATGTCTGCGGCTCTATTATTATCCACTGTCTTATACTACTGTCCACTGTTTTATACTACTGTCCACTGTCTTATACTACTGTCCACTGTTTTATACTACTGTCCACTGTTTTATACTACTGTCCACTTTTTTATACTACTGCCCACTGTTTTATACTATTGTCCACTGTTTTATACTACTGTCCACTGTTTTATACTACTGTCCACTATCTTATACTACTGTCCACTGTTTTATACTACTGTCCACTGTTTTATACTATTGTTCACGGTTTTATACTATTGTCCACTGTTTTATACTACTGTCCAGTGTTTTATACCATTGTCCCCTGTTTTATACTATTGTCCATTATTTTTGATACTGTTGTCCACCAGGGAGGTATAAAAGCGGTCATCTGGACAGATGTATTTCAGTCTGTTGTCATGCTGGCCGGAATAATGACCATCGTAATACAAGTAAGTTATCGGTCATCTTAAAGGTAAGTTGAAACAGTCTGACTATATTTACTAGCAAAGGTAACACATGAATACATTAACCATGGATTTTTTCCATCAACCACCTGTTTTGTTTGAATTGTGGAGTAGAAGCGGGGGCGTGGGGGGGGGGTTAGAGAAAGAGAAAATTTAGTCCATTCATCTCTTTGTCGTATAGTCAACAACCAATACATGTTAATCGATAAATGTCCCTATACGTTTAGTCTTTAGGTTTACTTTAACTAGAATTACAATAACAGTGTTATTTATACATAAAATGTATGTTGGCTGTGACATGATTTACATTAGAGAAAAAAAATTACAATGAATGCTAATGAATACTTTCAAATTTAAATAAAGGCCATATTTTTTCTCCTATAAATTATTTTTTTAGGGCACACTCAAAGTTGGCAGTTTATCCAAAGTTTGGGACATCAACAACCAATGGTAGAGAATCAAATTCATCAAGTAAAACAACGCTTTTTTAAAAACAAATCAACAGTCAATAAAAAAAAATCTCTACTCATTAATAAAACTATGTTCAGATAAATCTTTCATAAATGCAACAATTTTCAAAGAGACAAAATAAACAGGACTTCTATTTTCTAATTTTGGAATATAATAGATAGTTTAAACTTCAGTTTTTTTTTAAAAGTCTCTAGAATGTTTCTTATGTTTGAAAATGCTTTCAGTTTCGAACCTGACCCCAGGATCAGACACACGTTTTGGGGCATGATCATCGGCCCGACCTTTGGTTGGATAGGCACGTACGGTGTGAGTCAGCCGAGTGCCCAGCGCTACTGCACCTTGCCGACCCTACGTAAGGCCAAAATGTGAGTAGATTACAATACATAGCTTTTAAGTAAAACGTTAAGCCATCTATAGCCAATTTTAACCACATATAATCATGTTTTACCACCTATAGCCATGTTTGGCCACTTATAATCATGTTTAGCCACCTATATTCATGTTTAGCCACCTATATTCATGTTTAGCCACTTATAATCATGTTTAGCCAACTATAACCATGTTTAGCCACCTATAATCATGTTTAGCCACCTATAATCATGTTTAGCCACATATAGCCATGTTTAGCCACATATAGCCAAGTTTAGCCACATATAGCCATTTTAAGCCATCTATAGACATGTAAAGCCACATCTAGCCATCTTAAGCCACAAAAGCCGTGTTTAATCAACTATAGCCATACTAAGCCACAAATAGCCATATTAAGCGACAAATAGCCATATTAAGCCACAAATAGCCATATTAAGCGACAAATAGCCATATTAAGCCACAAATAGCCATATTAAGCCACAAATAGCCATATTAAGCCACAAATAGCCATATTAAGCCACAAATAGCCATATTATGCCACAAATAGCCATGTTTATCCCTGCTCCGATTTCAGAATGCTCAACTAATTAAAAAAAATTGTCCTTTGCTACTGTAGGTCAATTGTACTGAACATAATTGGGGTTACTGTACTGCTTATACTGACCTGCCTGTCTGGGATTGTACTGTTCGCCTACTATGCCGCACAAAATTGTAACCCAGTTGGTCAAAAGTTGGTCAGCAGTCCAAACCAGGTGAGATCCAGGCGAGGTATTTAAAAAAAAAAAATTCATCCAATAGAATTCATGTATACAAGTTCAACAATAGATTTCATCCAATAGAATTCATGTATACAAGTTCAACAATAGATTTCATCCAATAGAATTCATGTATACAAGTTCGACAATGTCAACTTGTTCCCTACCCACTTGGGTGCCGTGTGCATTTATATTTGTGTGCAATATACTGTAATACCTCAGAATGGGGAACTTGATTTGTAAAAAGAAAATTTTCAAAATATGAAAGGGTTCATAATATGTTCATTGTTATCTCTATATTTCTCTATATATATAAAGGCTAATGTATGTATTTATATATGTTTGAATACATGTATGATAGGATGTATGTATAGGTTGATGTGTTTATGTTTGGATGTATGTATGTTCGGGTGTATGCATTTTTGCAAACACGTTATTGCTTCAGTACAACAAGTGACACATTCACTAACATAGAGAGACATGTATTTGGTGAATTAAGGTTGCATCCAGTTGCATGATATGTATTGGGTGAATTAAGGTTGCATCCAGTTCCATGAGATATGAATTGGGTGAATTAAGGTTGCTCCCAGTTCCATGAGATATGAATTGGGTGAATTACGGTTGCATCCAGTTCCATGAGATATGAATTGGGTGAATTAAGGTTGCATCCAGTTCCATGAGATATGAATTGGGTGAATTAAGGTTGCTCCCAGTTCCATGAGATATGTATTGGGTGAATTAAGGTTGCATCCAGTTCCATGAGATATGAATTGGGTGAATTAAGGTTGCATCCAGTTCCATGAGATATGAATTTAGGTTTTGCATGGACGCCAGGGGAAATTACACAGTTTGAATAGAAAAATTTGTTACATTCTAAGTTTTTTTTTTTAGTTTTTTTTTTTGTTTCTTTTGGATTTTAAGGCGTAGCGAGCTTAACTCGCGCCCGAGGCACAATACCATTTGGCGCCCTTTTGTGAGTAGCATGACGCTCCCCTTGACCCACCCCATCCCCACGGCCGCGCCACTGCATTGTATAACAAACTATGATGTATATGTTATATTTGTTAAATTGTATGGGCAAATAAAGAAAAACCAACTTTACATTTATGTAAAAAAACAAAAACAGTAACAAATGTTATACGCATTTTTCTATTTCAGCTGGTGCCCTACTTCGTGATGGAGACTTTGGGATATCCGGGAGTTCCCGGTCTATTTATAGCGTGTCTCTTTTCTGGGTCATTGAGGTACACATGTTAAAAACATATTTTTTTTATTAGATTTATTAATGCAACTGATTGCTTTGTATTCACAACTTACTTTCAAAAGCACATGCATTCATATTATCTTTATCATACGATCCATATTGTCATTATAATCATATCCAGCCAAAAAAAAAATTAATACGTTACGATTTACATAAATGAATCCAGGACATAGTTGCGGTTTTTAGGCCCCATCCATGTTTGACACTCGCCTTAGGCCCCCCCCCAACCCCATTCATCCAATATGGCTGCAAAGGCCGCCTCTGATGCTTCCCCTCATCTCTGACTGCCGGTCGGAACAGACAACCTCCCCCCCCTTGCCACCCAGCTACGACACGGGGCAATGGGACACCATGATACCGATTACTTCCTTACAAAATCAGAATCCGCCCCTTCTCCCTCCCACTCCTATATTAGGCCACTGGTCCCTCCCTCCCTGAGCTATCGGCCGGTTGTCTACTTCTTTGTAAATATCAAAATAAGCTCTATGCCACCCTAGCTACGCCACACTGATCCAACTCCCCCTCCCACCACCCATGTCCTGCTAGTGGCTCCTCCTCTCTCCCTCCCCCCCCCCACCCTTACGAATCATAATGCGCCCCGTATGTCTTGTAACAGCGCCCCTCCTCACCTATTCCAGCTCGGTGTCATCATCCCTGAACGCCCTTGGCGCCATCACCTGGGAGGACTTCTTGAAACCCAGATACGACCAGCGACTGACAGAATCTCAGAAAACTTTAGTCACCAAATTGTCAGGTGAGGTCAGTCATGTTTTGTTTATATATATTTTTTAAAATCACAACTTTATTCGATTTTTAGATACCATTCCAGTTTCATGTTATGTTTTAGATAAAACTTAGCTCGAGTATAACTCGAAATGGTTAATTAAACTTCCTTTTCATGTCATTCGTATGATATGCCTTTGATATTTCAAATCTGTATGCTAGCACAATGCTAATCGGTGTAAAAAATTTTATCATCTTTTACAATTATTCCTTCGACGCCTTTTTTTATCGGTATTTAAAGTCCAGCGGATGGCCAAATGGTGTAGATACTCGACTGTTGACCAGAGAGTCATGGGTTCGATCCTCGGTGAGAACCATTGGAATTTTTCCAGGTGTTATCTGGTGCAAAGTCGTCTTACAAGTCCACCCAGCTTTAAATGGGTACCCGACTTTTAAGTTGAGGAATTTAAGGCGGCTGGGCGCTGTGCTAACCCCACAATCCCTTCATATGCCGAGGTTATAGAAACAGATGAATTCTACACTTCGTCTGCCCCGATGGCCCAGTAGGGCTAAAGTAACTTTTACACAGTCCAGCATGCTAAATATATTGTAACAATATAATTCTAATCGTATTACATTTTTTTTATTATTATTACAGTATTTATCTACGGGATTTTTGCTATTGGATTCAGTCTTACAGCTGAACGCCTGGAGGGTACAGTTCTTCAGGTAAAATACGCGCACCCTAACAATACATGTAATTTAGTCGGTAAAAACACAATAAGGCTTTGAATGTGAGGTACGCTAACGTATTACCTAATAATTGGTGTCACACTTAAAATAACGTGTCCTGTGAACGCAAACAACTCATGTCATTCACGTTTTTTGTTTATTATATGGATGTAGACATTAGATATTAGAGGGCTGTTTATCGATTTGTATATTGTATGTAGTGATTTGTTGTATATATATATATATATATGACGTCATCAGTTTATGTGTGCTATATATTCAGATATGACGCCATCAGTTTATGTATGCTATATATTCAGATATGACGCCATCAGTTTATGTGTGCTATATATTCAGATATGACGCCATCAGTTTATGTGTGCTATATATTCAGATATGACGCCATCAGTTTATGTGTGCTATATATTCAGATATGACGCCATCAGTTTATGTGTGCTATATTTTCCCCAGGCCTCTTCCAGCCTCACGGGCGCTGCTGGGGGACCGTTGACCGGGATGTTTATTCTGGGTGCATTTTTCCCTTGGGCCAACAGCTACGTGAGTAACACCATTCTTCTCACTCTGTGTTGCCTGTCTCTTAATTTTTAAAAAAACGATTGTATCTGCCCCGCCCATCTTGCCCCACCCATATCTTGTCCTGCTCCTCAAGTCAGATTTAAATTTTTTTGTCTTGCCTTCGTCATGACACGCTTAGATCGTCAGTCTTTTTTTAATCAGTGGCGTCAGTAATGGGAGCGCGGGGGGAGGGGGGGTCCGCTGTGGGTGGGGGATCTTTTGAGGATTCCAATAAGGGGGGGGGATTATTTTTAATTGGGGGGAGAGGACGTGGGAGGGGGGAGGGGAATCCTTGAAGCACTTTGTGGGGAGGGGGAGGTGTATCTAGGCTGCTAGCAACGCCATTGAGTTTTAGTAATGATCTTTAGATTTGGTCAGGTTTGGAAAGGTTTGGAAAGGTGGCTGAGGTGTGTAGAGCGATTGACAGTCGACCTGAGCGTCCCCAGGTTCTCCTCTCTCTCGGTGGGCGACGAGGTAATTTTTTTTCTCCAATTGAAATCTAGTGTCTAGCAATCCATGTGTCATGCAGCTTATGTCAGGCAACGTATGTCAGGCAACGTGTGTCAGGCAACGTGTGTCAGGCGACGTTTGTCAAGACCCTTCATTCATAGCGCCCAACACCGCACAACAATACCTCCACCCAGATACATCGCCCAGTTGTTATAAACACTATTTTTTTTTTATCATAAGTCGTTAGTACCGGTATTCATTCCCCCCAGGGTGCGGTATCTGGCGCCGTGGTGGGTCTGGGGCTCAGCTTCTGGATGGCGTTCGGCGCGTACATCAACGGCATCCGGTTGCCTCCCAAGCCTTTCCCCAGCGGGACGTGCCACATCTCCAGCAATATCAACAGCAGCAGCAGCCACATGACCACAACACTGTCCACCCTGACATCCTCAACAGCGATGAGTAACCTAACGATGGACATAAAGACTCTGGGTGTTGCACCGTCCAGGTATTTTGTTTTCGTTGTTGTTTGTAAGTAGTTTTTTTTCACAAACTTTTGGTCAACGCAGCTACTGCTAAAGATCGAAGTGTATTATTAGTTACTTGTTTTTGACCGTTAGCTACTGACCTAGATAAAGTTTAAGTCCTCAAAAGCCTGAAAGTGGAACAAAAATAATCTGCGACCATTTTTCTGTGGGACGGATGGCCGAGTGGTGTAGTAGACACACGACTGTCGACCTGAGAGTCTTGGTTTGATTCTCGGTGAGAAACATGAAGAATTTTCCGATGTGAAATTTATTTCAAAAGTCGTCCCACAAGTCCACCCCAGCTTTAAATGGGTACCTGACTTTTAGTTGAGGAAGTAAAGGCTGCTGGGCGTTGTGCTAACCACACAATCCCTTCATATGCCGAGGTTATAGAAACAGATGAATTCTACACTTCATCTGCCCCGATGGCCCGTTAGGGCCACTGGAACTTTTACAATTAAAAAGGGAAAATAACAAAAATGATGGAATCCCTTTTTTTTTTTAGGTCATTGTTAGATGATTTTTTATTCTCAAATAGCGAAGAAGAATATTCTGTGACTCATACTAAATGATTTCTATGTTACATCTGTTGTTTACATTAGTTACGATTAAGTCTATCAGTTCGCAACACGTTGAAGTCCTCCTGTGCCGGAAGTAATGAATGGCTTCTTAATCAGAGGCGTAATAGTTAAGAGAGGGTGGCGTGGGGGGGGGCCCACAAATAGGTGGGTCGGGAGAGGGAGATGGGGGGGGGGCGGCAATGGGTACTTTAGAGACTGAAGTTGCCTGTGGTTGGTGGCACAACATGTATGATGCCGAGTTCATATCGATCGTTTGCTTTGTATATGTTTTTTTTTTAAATCACATTTCAAATACACCACAGGACTGGACTTGACGGGTTCTACGCCATCTCGTATCTCTACTTCCCCGTGGTCGGAGTGTTATCATGTGTCGTAGTCGGTCTGCTGGTCAGTTTTATTACAGGTATGGACAAAACAGTTAAAGCAGCGTTGAAAAATTAACATTATCGTCACGCGGTTGCGAGTGTGTGTAGTTCCTGTACGGACCATGGAGGCACCACGGGGATATAGTGGTGGGAGGGGGGGGGAATTTTAACCTCAGATATCCATTGGTCTTTACCGGATATTGAATCAGGGACCTCTCAGGTGGACAGTCAAGCGCTCTACCATCATCTCCTCCCCCCCCCCACTTCCCCCCTCCCAGAACAAGAAGTATCCACAGTCACTCCATGACACGGTTTATTTGTTATACATATTAATTTATCCTGCATCTTAGAAACATTATGCGTCATACATTATATCTTTATAACTCTTGATATAAATCTATTTAACAGCGCTTTTATCTGAGACCCTTCCTAAGCTCGGCGCCATATGCGGCCAGGCACCCCGTTGTGTCCTTTTATACGCCGCATGGTCACCTGCATCAGGGACGGCATCATCTAGTCCTGGTCCTCTAGCAACCTTCACCAGATGGGGAAACTACAATGACCTACAAAAAATGACCTTAATGTTAAGCCATGTTGTAGTCAATCAGTGTACCCTATGGAGCCTGAGGGTTTAACCATGCTCAGCCATAAACTCCTCCCCCCACCCCCCCCCCACAGTCACTTGCAACGACCCTGTCTGTGTGATAATGTTGTCATCGTTTCGTGTCATTTTCTCACATAGCTAGAGATAAACTTAATTCCCCCCCCACCACCCCCTCATCGTTTCAGGCCCTAATAAAATTGCAGACGTCCCTGCCAAGTACCAGATACCAGTGGCCTCAAGACTCTGCTGCTGTCTGCCTAGAAGTTGGCAGCATTGGCTCAACTGTAACAGGGAGTTCCAGGAAGCCGAGGTTTGTTCTAAGGGAACTTAACTCGTTCAGCTAACAAATCCTGTCATTCAAATGGTACATTCGTTACTCTAAATATTAAAAACGGCATACGTTTTGAGTCAAATTTCAGACTATTGACCCTATTTAAACCAGGGGTGAACAGCGTTTTCGACCACTTAGTGACCAAATTTTTGTCTCTGGCTCTAGTTAACGCCACCAAGTGTTTATTGATGTTGAATTATTTTTCCACATTGCTTTTCTTATCGTATGGTATAGAATTGTATAGTATAGTTGTGTATAGTATAGTAGTGCATATTATAGAATTGTATAGTATAGTAGTGTATAGTATAGTAGTGTATAGTATAGTAGTGCATAGTATAGTAGTGTATAGTATAGAATTGTATAGTATAGTATAGTAGTGTATAGTATAGTAGTGTATAGTATAGTAGTGTATAGTATAGTAGTGTATAGTATAGTAGTGCATAGTATAGTAGTGTATAGTAAAGAATTGTATAGTATAGTAAAGTAGTGTATAGTATAGTAGTGCTTAGTATAGTAGTGTATAGTATAGAGTATAGTAGTGTATAGTATAGAATTGTATAGTATAGTATAGTAGTGTATAGTATAGTAGTGCATAGTATAGTAGTGTATAGTATATAATTGTATAGTATATTATAGTAGTGTATAGTATTGTAGTGTATAGTATAGTAGTGTATAGTATAGTAGTGTATAGTATAGAATTGTATAGTATAGTATAGTAGTGTATAGTATAGTAGTGTATAGTATAGTAGTGTACAGTATAGTAGTGTATAGTATAGTAGTGTATAGTATAGTAGTGTACAGTATAGTAGTGTATATCATAGTAGTGTATAGTATAGTAGTGTATAGTATAGTAGTGTATAGTATAGTATAGTAGTGTATAGTATAGTAGTGTATAGTATAGAATTGTATAGTATAGTATAGTAGTGTATAGTATAGTAGTGTATAGTATAGTAGTGTATAGTATAGTAGTGTATAGTATAGTAGTGTATAGTATTGTAGTGTATAGTATATATGTGTACAACGAAATTAGGACTGGAGGCTTTCAGAATATTTCACCCGTTAGAGAAAAAATTCACTTAAATTGTCCAGTGGTATATGATGGAGGGTAAACAAAATGAGTGATTATTACCTGTAAGCAAGGCCGTAGCCGGGTGGGGGAGGGGGCTAGGGGGGCTACAGCCCCCCCCCCCCAAATTAATTGTAAAAATCAAATTTTATTATAAAATATACTACTTTATCATTGTGTTCCAATTTTTTCTTATATAAAACTCTCCTCACAGCCCCCCCCCAAACCGCACAGCCCCCCACAAAAACAAAATCCTGGCTACGGCCTTGCCTGTAAGGATGAGATGAAATCTCTTAGACCCTATAAACCACATATGGGACAATTTTTATGGTGCCCTTCATTCATCTCCCCTCATAGCCAATAGTGTGATCGCCAGTAGAGGAGATGTAGCGGACACTTTAAACCATCACCTGAAATATCAATAGGGACGGGTGGTCGAGTGGTGTAGAGCGCTTGGATGTCCGGGTTCGAATCTCAGTAAAACCTTGAATCCCTTTCAGGTCCTGGTGAAAGTCCCACTAGTCTACACAGCTTTAATTGAGTACCTGACTTTAAGTTGGGGAAGTAAAGGCGGCTGGGCGTTGTGCTAACCAAACAATCCCTTCATATGCCGAGGTTACTGAAACAGATGAATTCTACACTTCATCTGCCCCGATGAGCACTTTCGGGCTTAAAGGAACTTTACTTAGATTAATGTGTAGATAGATGCTTGTCGTATCCTATTTCATTTCTAGAATAATAACACGACTTTGTCTTGAATTAACTTTAATACATGATATTCATACATTTGATCACTATGCCACGCTCTACCGATCAGACACGTCACCGAAACATGCCTGACCTTACCAAAACAACAGATCACATCCACCAGCCCAAGAACATTTAACCAAGGGGAGATAATACAATTACTAACACGCTCTACCGATCAGACCTGTCTCCGAAGCATGCCTGACCTTACCAAAACTTCCACCAACACAATAACATTCAACCAAGGGGGAAATAATGCAAATAATCAAGGGGTGATAACTAGGAGAAGGACAATGCTGATCAACGTCATAGTTTTCCCTCCACAGTTATCTCCCTGTTCACAACTTTAGTTCATAAAACTATTTTTTTTTTAAAAGAGTGGATGACATATTTTTGTTTCTTTTCCTCATAACCGATACGGTCGTTTGGGAGTAGAGAGCTGCACGGGAGTCAAAATCACACCCAGTCCCGCCCACTCCCGCGAATCCCAATCCCGTGCAGCTCTCTATTTGGGAGGGAAACGAATGGACACATCAACAAACATCTATTGCGCTTTCGTACGTCCTGACTTTGGGCTTATAGACTTGGTGGCGCCCATCTCTGCCCCAAGTCAGGGTCGAATAGTTTGGGAACAGGGATTGAACCCTGTCACACCCCCGTGCATTTGGGTCAAGTTCACTATCGACTTTCCCTATCCGGCTGCCGTATGGGCCGACAACATACTGGCTCACGCAAATAAATAAACATTTTTTAATATTCCTGATATTTTGATTATACAACACAGAAAATTTATTCTGAGGAAAAGGACATCGAAATGGTGATTGGACCTCCAGAAATTAACGGCAGCAGTGAACTCGTGTCTACAGCTGACCGCTCCAGTGATATTGGATTCGCCAAGTCAAGCCAGGACAGTTTCTGTAAGTAGGTCATTGGGGGGGGGGTAAATCGTCTTCAATTGACATTGTCTACTAAGAGCTGTAGAACTCGCCAAGGGTCATCCATGGATCAATCAGTGAAGCTCTTTAATTATCCTTATTTAAACTTCAATGTACAATATATGTATGAATAATCAATAACAGATCGATGTCTATATTTCTAATCGATTTCAACTATTGAAACTTTTCGGCAGTTGACTTTTAAGTTTTGTTGATTTTTTTTTTCCATGGCTTTTTTCCAGCTGATTGCGAAGCTTCCATTGAGGGTTATCGCGTCGTCGATACTTCAGTAAATAATCCATCCAGAGATCTGGAACCAATGCTGGTGATACAAGATAGCACAGACACGGACAGGAGGGCGAATGTAGCACAAGAGAGTTTGCAAGCTCAGCCTGCCGGTGAAACGCAGCACAGAAAGCATCTCTTTGAAAAACTTTAGGGTCCATTATATTATTGATTGACATTGCATCTTTATCCTATGAAAATAGATTTGGTTAGCCTACAATAGAATGGATTCCTACTTTAAATTTATACAGATCTTCAGACTTTCTTCTTGAATGAGACAGGGTGTGTGTGCGTGTGTTGTGGGGGTGTGTTTAAAGTAGAGCAACATATAAAGTGCATCTTGCGTTACCTAACGTTAAAGGTTTAAGAACCACTGTGTAATGAAATAAACTCAGGGAATACAAAATTAAGTAGCAGGAACCAATTTATTGGCAGGTAATATTTTCAAGCCCCCCCCCCCGCGAATGGAAGCCAATTCAAAAACTGGGCCCCCATGTTTTGAGGGGGGCACTGTAGCTGTAAAAAAATATTTATTTATTTTGATAAAAACATAATTAATTGATCCCTCCCCATCCCCCCTTCCCCCCGAACACAGATCAGCACACCTGTCTGTGGCCCTTTAGACCGAAATAAGTCGCAACCTACTCCGGGGCTAGTCGCTTGACCGCAATCGATTAATAGATCTATCTATCTATCTATCTATCTATCTATCTATCTATCTATCTATCTATCTATCTATCTATCTATCTATCTATCTATCTATCTATCTATCTATCTATCTATCTATCTATCTATCTATCTATCTATCTATCTATCTATCTGTCTGTCTGTCTGTCTGTCTGTCTGTCTATCTATCTATCTATCTATCTATCTATCTATCTATCTATCTATCTATCTATCTATCTATCTATCTATCTATCTATCTATCTATCTACCAACCTACCTATCTATCTATCTATCTATCTATCTATCTATCTATCTATCTATCTATCTATCTATCTATCTATCTATCTATCTATCTACCAACCTACCTATCTATCTATCTATCTATCTATCTATCTATCTATCTATCTATCTATCTATCTATTCATTAGGGTGATAACTATTTTCATTATTTTTCGTAACGAAACTGAAACCCCTCACATTCGAGGAACAATTATATGTAGATGACAGTAGCAACATTAATTTTTTTTTAAATTGAAAAAAGTTCCCCCTATTTTTAATTTTTCGTTCACATATCGCGCAGTTTGAACTCGCCCCAGCTTGGGGTGAGTTCACAATATATAACTATTTCATTATTGTTATAACTTCTTTTATTTTCTGTTTCAGGTGCAAATATATAATATATATTCTGGAATATTTTAGAACATTGTGGAATATTTTTGAATATTTTCGATAAACTATCTCGTTTTCAGTGCAAGATTGCAAGTCTTACTGTCAGGATAGTGAAAGTAGATAGACATGGATAGATAGAAAGACATATTGTTAGACAGATAGACAGATAGGCTAAACAATCTCACACGGATGCCTACAAACCGTCAAATTCTTGGAAACTTCACTTTTCTGTTCAATAGCCAGAAACGGCGACTGGATCGAATCAAAATTATGATTACGGATATAGAATTGCTTTGGAGGGAAATTCTAGACTTTCCACTATTATCCAGCGCACTCATCAGAAAGAAACTCAATTGCCTGATTGATTTATATGACAAAAACAAAAAGAATCCGTCTGATAAATTTACTACAACACTTTCTCAGTTATTTGATGTCACCAACGTTAATGGAGAATGGAAAAGCACGGAGGATAAAGAACTCTACCAGAGGCAAGTTAAGAGTGGAGGAAAGATTGGTTATTCAATGGTCAAACAAGCCCCTTTGGAATCAATCCACCCAAGAAAACGAATCCGACTATCAAAAACCCAATCACAAGCCAGCTCTTCTCAATCGCAACCTATACAAACACATACAACTGTCTCAGAATCTTCGGATTCTGAAACCTCTGCTTCTTCACCCGACTTGCCAACCTATTCTTCCACGTCATCTTCTCCTGAATGCAAACCGAAATACCAAAGAGCAAGCACTACAACAGCGGGTTTGCTAGTACTGCAAAACAACATTTCTACACATAAAGCATATGATGTTCTTGCAACCATTGCTGAACAGGGTCACGATGTGCCAGTTCCAAGTCAGGCGGGTGTCTGGAAACGAGTAATCTCTGTAGGACGTAAAATGAAAACCAAAATTGTTCAAAAACTTCAAAGCAAAGAACTCTATTGTCTCCAGTTTGATGGTAAAAGAGTTCAATGGGAAGAGTATCAAGTAGTTCTGCTGAAAAATATGACAACCGAAATCAAACTTGGTATTATTAAATGTGAGAGTGGTTCTGCCGCGGCCATTCACAAGGAACTACATCAGCTACTTGATGAATATGATGCTTGGAAAAATATTGGCATGATAATATGCGACACGACCGCAGTAAATACTGGTCGTTTGCATGGGATTGTGAAGCTCATACAGGATGATGTCCTGAGCAAGGGCTTTCAGAAGCCACAATATATTGGGTGTCAGCACCATGTACTCGACCTCCTTTTGAAACATGTCATGAATTTTTTTATCCAAGAGCCAACGAGCAAACCAAAACTCAACTATTCCTTCATTGACCAATTAACACAAAACTATGTCACTCTTCAGGCTGACTACCGCCTCGTTGCGACAGATGATGTTAGCACAGACGAGAACCCTGGATGGCGAGATGATTTCAAGTTCTTATATGAATTATGTCAGGCATATCGTCATTACAAAACAACTTCACGTTGGCCTCGCATCAACTGGAAGAAACTACCAAATTTACACCAGGCAAGATGGAACTCACGTGCGATATATACTGTTATATCATTTTTTCTGATACCAGAGTGGCGCAACATCCTCACTCCTGCCTGCAACTTCATCTGCTACGAATGGGCAAATGCTTGGTTCCATTCTCAAAACTATAATGAAGCGTCCTTCAATGAACTGTTTACCTCACTCATCAGGATAAAATGCAAGAAGGCAATTAAGTGTTTAAAGACCCATTGGTCAGTCGAAAAGTCATTAATTGACATTCCCAGATCTAACCAAATTGCTGAACGTGCTGTGAAACTGATGGAGGAACTTCATGCAAAATCGAGAAAATTTCAATTTTTGAATCTGAAGTTCATAGGAAAAAATATGTTTTAAACATTTCTTGTACATTCTGTACATATTACTAACTGATCTGTATCTTATTTGTTAATAAAAGTTGATTAGTTATTATTATTACTCTTTTGAGTTAAGCTAAAAAAAATAATGTCCTTTTTTTTGAAAAAAGAAATATTTTTCCACTTTTTTCTTCCGAAAAAGGGGGAGGAGGGGGAACTTTTTTTAAAAAAATCAAAAATGCAATTGATATTCTTAAATTACACATAAAAGTTCCTCGATTGCAAGTGGTTTCATAAAAATATTTTTTTTGTTATCACCCTACTATCCATCTATCTAGTTTTTCTGACTAGATATTCATCTAACTATATATATATCTATTTCTATGAACAGCTTATATGTCATCTATATACAAGTTTAGCCATCAAAGTTCCAAAACCCATGATTAATTATTAATTAATGGAAAAAAATATGTCACAATCTTTTTCAAAAAATAACAACAAAAGACAAGCAACAATTAACTGGAATGGTTTTCATAGTTGAGTTGTTGGCAGTCATGCTGATACCAGTAACGTGCAATTGGTCATGGTTCGTTGCTCGATTCTGTGTCATATCTTTATTAGTGAAATACTTGGGACTGCTTCCGTCTGGAAAGATAATTTAGTTAATTTAGTGGATACCAGAGAAGTTGGTATGTAAAGGCGGACTGGGTTTAGGCACTTGGTTCACCCCCCTCTCCCTCCCCTTTCCACTGGAAAAAAAGTAGCCCCCTTAACGAATTCATGCTAAGAGGTCCTCTTTTTTTCCATAGGGCCCCCACACATCTATGGAAGTCACTGTCTAGGGGCCCCCACACATCTATGGAAGTCATTTCTAGGGCCCCAATATCCATGGAAATCGCTGTCTAGGCCCACCAATATTTATGGAAGTCATTTCTAGGCCACACACATCTATGGAAGTCACTGTCTAGGCCCCCCAAACATCTATGGAAGTCACTGTCTAGGCCCCCAAACATCTATGGAAGTCACTGTCTATGGGCCCCCACACATCTATGGAAGTCACTGTCAAGGGCCCCAATATCCATGGAAATCGCTGTCTAGGCCCCCCAATATTCATGGAAGTCATTTCTAGGGCCCCAAACATCTATGAAAGTCACTGTCAAGGCCCCCAAACATCTATGAAAGTCACTGTCAAGGCCCCCAAACATCTATGGAAGTCCCTGTCTGGGCCCCCAAACATCCATGGAAGTCCCTGTCTAGGCCCCCAAACATCCATGAAAGTCCCTGTCTGGGTCCCCAAACATCTATGGAAGTCACTGTCTATGGGCCCCCACACATCTATGGAAGTCACTGTCTATTGGCCCCCACACATCTATGGAAGTCATTTCTAGGGCCCCAATATCCATGGAAATCGCTGTCTAGGCCCCCCAATATTCATGGAAGTCATTTCTAGGGCCCCAAACATCTATGGAAGTCACTGTCAAGGCCCCCCAAACATCTATGGAAGTCACTGTCAAGGCCCCCCAAACATCTATGGAAGTCACTGTCTAGGCCCCCAAACATCTATGGAAGTCACTGTCAAGGCCCCCAAACATCTATGGAAGTCCCAGTCTGGGCCCCCACACATCCATGGAAGTCCCTGTCTAGGCCCCCAAACATCTATGGAAGTCACTGCCTAGGCCGCCAAACATCTATGGAAGTCCCTGTCTAGGCCCCCAAACATCTATGGAAGTCACTGTCTAGGGGCCCCCACACATCTATGGAAGTCTGTCCAGGAACCCCCTACCCGATACAGCGGCGCTGTATGTCATGACCTTCATCTAAAAACTTTAATGAGGGGATTAAAAGTGCCGGAATTTTGGTGAGTACATTTGATCGTTGAAGTCTATACCCCTCAGTGCACTGAGTGAGTATATTGTTCTATGATAAAATAGTTACTGGCTAATAAAAAGCAACAACAACAAAAACGTATATAAATTGGATAACAAAAATTTTTTTTCGGTCAAAAACTGTGTACAAACAATTATAAACTATCCTTCCAATTCCACGTTTATTTAACACTACTATATCAAAAATTTAAAACAAAATACTTTATCGTTATTTTCGTGTGTTTAGTTGAAATATATTTAAAATATTTTTTTTTAAAAAATATTGTATACAAAGAATAATGATTAAACTAAGCTATAAAGCAGTTCTGTTGTATGTTTATTGATGATTTATTTTGTGGTTGAATCAAAGAACAATTAAATTGTATAGCACTTTGTATAATAGTAAAACAGATGAATTTATGTAAGTAGAATGTTAAAAGTTCCCTTAGCCCTATTGGGCCATCGGGGTAAATGAAGTGTAGAATTCATCTGTTTCTATAGACCTCAGCATGTAAAGGGATTGTGTTGTTAGCACAACGCCCAGCCGCTTTATTTCCCCAACTTAAGTCAGGTACCCATTTAAAGCTGGGTGGACTTGTGGGACGACTTTGCACCGAATTTCACCTGGAAAAATTCTGGGCCTCACCGAGGATCGAACCCAGATCTTCAGACTTTCTTCTTGAATGAGACAGGGTGTGTGTGTGTGTGTATTGTGGGAGTGGGGTGGGGTGTGTGTGTAAAGTAGAGCAACATATAAAGTGCATCTTGCGTTACCTAACGTTAAAAGTTTAAGAACCACGGTGAAAGAACTTTTTCGTTCTCCGTCAAGAGATTCAACGGTGACACTAGGCCATCCGTCTCACAAGTAGAATGTTATAGCAGTCGCATTTGTAGAAGAAGAGATGCATAGCATTTTAATTAGCAATTGTGAAATTCGAGTCAATTCGTTTTAAGAAATAACAATAATTTCACATCATATAATATTGTAGAAAGTCTAACTGCTATTTTGCCCACTACTAATGTAGTGTAGCAGTGTAGACCTGATGAGCGATGTAGTGTTATCAAAGTCTAGAGTAATGATTTCATTTATCTCACAGGATTTGAACCAAAGTACTTTAAAACTGTAACGGGACGGGTGGTCGTGCGGTGTAGAGCGCTCGACTGCCGAACGGAGGGTCCCGGGTTCGAATCTAAGTAAGAACCTCGGGATTTTTTCAGGTCCTGGTGATAGTCCCCCAAGTCCACCCAGCTTTAAATGGGTACCTGACTTTAAGTTGGGGGAGTAAAGGCGGCTGGGCGTTGTGCTAACCCCACAATCCCTTCATATGCCGAGGTTACTGAAACAGATGAATTCTACACTTCATCTGCCCTGATGACCCGTTAGGGTTAAGGGAACTTTACTTTTTTTACTTTAAAACTGTAGCCATTAAATCACAAAATACAAGCAGACCTGCCAGTTATACGTAGATGGTTTCCTAGTGCAATAACAATGCAATGCAGTGGTTCTAAATCTAGGTGGCATATACCTGCGTCCTATTTAAAGACAAACAAAACAAGGATCGATCAAAACATGAGAATCAATGGCCTAGATAACCGTGACATAGATCATGTAAACGTACAAACACATTGCAACCTCAGTTATTAACTAATTACCGGAACGTTCTAGTTCCATGTTCGAAGACTTTAAATACACAGGTATAACACTATCGTCTGCCATTGCTGTGCCACTGATGCAAGAAAGTACCATCCCATTATTATAAGTTTTTAAACTTAATGAAAAATTCAACAAGAATCATCCGGGATATATTAGATAGTACACAGTGGATTTAAGTTTGTTTTTGTTTTTTGATTCCATCAAAATAAGTTTACGAGTCAAGTCTCAGTGTGGTAGTGCCAGAAGTATCATATATGTGAGTTGTTCAGTGACGTGATAATTGATTGTGTATAGAGGTGTATAGAGGTGTATAGAGGTGTATAGAGGTGTATAGAGGTGTTTAGGGGTGTATAGAGGTGTATAGAGGTGTATAGAGGTGTTTAGGGGTGTTTAGGGGTGTATAGAGGTGTTTAGGGTGTATAGAGGTGTATAGAGGTGTATAGAGTGTATAGAGGTGCTTAGGGTGTATAGAGGTGTATAGAGATGTATAGAGGTGTATAGAGGTGTATAGAGGTGTATAGAGGTGTATAGAGGTGTATAGAGGGCTCTGGGCAGAGATAGTACCTTTGATGCTCTGACAGCTGCCACCCTCGGGTGGTCAAGCTCACTGGTCCTCGCTCATCTCTTGAATCTCTCACGTGTGGCTCCCCGCGCCACACACTGGGCAACGGTCTCAGCTGACCGGCTAAACCGAGTGAGGGGGTGGTGCTGACACGGCACCACTGGGCGTGTGAACTTCCAAATTGAAGTCACCGGCCAGGGCGGACGAGATCAAATGTGAACCAAACGGCTACGTGTCCGTGATCAAGGCGGGCCACCGATAAGGAGGAAACCGGCTGTGGTCAAGCTTGGAGAGGGTTGGGCGCCGCCAAGCATTTCCCGCCCCCAGATACACCATGACTGAAAACCTACTAGTTTTCAGTCAACAACGGTGCCCCAACGACCCATCCACGGGTTAAGGGATAAAAGAAGAAGAAGAATTGATTGTGTGATATTAATTTAAGTGATGGGTGAATATTGAATAGCTCATTGATATTGAGATATTGAACTTCGCGACGATATTTCATTTATCTGTACACATATTACAATCTCTGTCCATTCACCTTTTATTCGTATCTATCTATCTATAGATATTCATCACTATCTATAACTATCTATCCATTTATCTATCATTTTTTTTTCATGCATTAAGATACCTTTCTATCGACTGCATGCATCTTTCTATCTATAGATCTAGGTCTACCCATCATCCATTTGTCACTTATCTATGTAGTTATTCCCTTACGATGACGATACATCGTTTTTGAACTTTTTTAGTCAATTAATTTAAATCTTTTAGACTTACGGAGCTTTTAATAATAAAACCGATTTGGGCTTAATTAATTAAAGAATTAATACAACAGTATTCCAATTTAAAATAGAGTCATGAAAAAATCGGATCTGCCCGAAACCAAAAAATAACCTAGACTACCGATCAAGCCTAAGGGGATATAACTCTATGCAAAGGTTTTGCAGGGTAAAGTAACTTGTTTATAATGTTTATTGCGGGAAAAATTCTGGAGAGAGATTATAATTTCAACATTCTTAAGTGACAATGGCTTCTTAACGAAACTTTGCTTAAGGCTTTAAAAAAATAAAAACAAGACTTGAATATTTACCCTTCCATTTTGCCTGGTGACATGCGCAGAACGTGTCAATCTAATAACATTCTTAATTATTTTGTCGTTTTTTTAAGTTCCTGAAAGAATGAGAAGTTAAATCTCTTTGATTCATTAAACCGTTAAATCAACTGTAATGAGGTGGTCGTTCACGTCGACAGTCAAGTGTTTCCGTCCCTCCATTTCGGTAGATTATCAAAAATAAAACTACTCCAGATTTGCACATTTCTGGTTAAATAGAGAAAAAGAGACAATTTTGAGACGCGTTCCCTGATCCCTAAAAAATTGTTCTTGCTTTATTACATTTTTTTTATTTATGTATTACTTCCATGCTTTTTTTTTATTCAGAAGTTTTACAGTACAGCGACGCAGTAGGTTGGAACCATTATCACTATATACTGTAGTGACCCTTGATCTTACCCACAAGATGTTTGTTGCACACAACAGTTTCGGTGTCTGGGACTACGTTGTCTTCTCGGCCATGTTGTTTGTCTCCCTGGCCATCGGGGTCTGGTTCGCTGTCAGGGGCGGCGGACAGAAGACTCAGGGTAACTGATGAGAAACAACATCCTCATTTTTATTGGATTGGCGGTTTTCATTTAATTGGCGGTTTTCATTTGATTGGCGGTTTTCATTTAATTGGCGGTTTTCATTTAATTAGGCGGTTTTCATTTAATTTGCGGTTTTCATTTAATTTGGCGGTTTTCATTTAATTTGGCGGTTTTCATTTAATTGGCGGTTTTCATTTAATTGGTGGTTTTCATTTAATTGGCGGTTTTCATTTAATTGGCAGTTTTCAGTTAATTGGCGGTTTTCATTTAATTGGCGGTTTTCATTTAATTGGCGGTTTTCAGTTAATTGGCGGTTTTCAGTTATTTGGCGGTTTTCAGTTAATTGGCGGTTCTGCTGGGCTAACTTGTCTATTACGCTACATTCGCTGTTGCTCTACTCCGTTCGTAATTTCTGTGTATTATGTGTTTGTTATTGTCATCTCCTCTTGCCTGAGCTTCTATTTTCGTTCGTTCATCTGTCGTCTGAATTGTTTATCTTCTCGTCAACAAACATTGAGGTTTGAACTCATGCCACCAGCTTAGTTTTAATAAAGTGTATATCTGCCTTTCATGAAATTCAGGTGAATACCTGATGGGTAATAGAAGCATGTCAGTCCTACCTGTAGCCATTTCAATAATGGTGTCTTTCCTGTCCGCCATTATGATACTGGGAATTCCCGCAGAAATGTACACACAGGTAGAGTTTGCTTTACATTCTAAATACTTTTAACAGTAGTGTCCTTGTATTGAATACATAACACTATTATTCATAAACACACACACTCCTAACTGCGCATTTTTTTTTATTTTTCATGGCTTTATGAATGTTGTGTTGTATATTCTAATGCTACTTGTAAATTTTGTGATTTTCGCTGCTTGTAAATTTTGTCATTTTTGTTCCTTGTAAATTTTGTGATTTTTGGTGCTTGTAAATTTTGTGATTTTTTGCTGCTTGTAAATTTCGTGATTTTTTTATGCTGGCTAATTTTGTGATTTTTTGCTGCTTGTAAATTTTGTGATTTTTTGATGCTTGTAAATTTTGTGATTTTTCGATGCTTGTAAATTTTGTGATTTTTTGATGCTTGTAAATTTTGTGATTTTTTGATGCTTGCTAATTTTGTGATTTTTTGATGCTTGTAAATTTTGTGATTTTTGCTGCTTGTAAATTTTGTGATTTTCGCTGCTTGTAAATTTTGTGATATTTTATTTTTTTAATAAAACAGGGAACGGAATATGTCGTCACAGTTTTTGGGATTTCTATCGGAATAATTGGGGCTACCCTTCTGTTTGTCCCGCTCATGTATCCATTGAAACTGACCAGTGTGTTCGAAGTAAGTGTTAGTAGCCTCTGTCCAACTCATGCAGAATTTTTACTTCGATCAACTTACAACCCAATACAGGCACAGCACCTATACAACCCATCATCTCAACACATCATCTGCGAAATAGTTTACAAAATCCGCACAAAAAATATTTGAAAAAAAAAAAAAATGGCCCGATCGGCGTCCTTTGAAACTCCCCGCCCCCCCCCCCAACCGCCGCTGAAATGTATTTTTTTTTGCTTGCAGTATTGTTGTTTCTTTCATTGTCAAGAAATTTGATTTTAATATTATTTACAAAATATACAAAAAATTGAGACAATCTCTAGTTGTTTTTTTTCGCGATTTCAAAAATAAAATAAAAAGGTGAATATAGCGAGATTACAAGAAAAATGAGGGACGGACGGCCGAGTGGTGTGGATACTCGACTGTCGACCTGAGAGTCCAGGGTTCGATCCTCGGTGAGGCCCATGGAGTTTTTTTCCAGTTGAAATTTGGTACAAAGTCGTCCCACAAGTCCACCCAGCTTTAAATGGGTACCTGACTTAAGTTGGGGAAGTAAAGGCGGCTGGGCGTTGTGCTAACCACACAATCCCTTCATATGCCGAGGTTATAGAAACAAATGAATTCTACACGTCATCTGGAACTTTTTACAAGACAAATAGCACGTTAGTAAGAGAAAGAGTATGATAACAAGAGTAATACCTCAAGGTAGCAAGTGAAATCGTAATTAAAGTATTATCCTTAAATTTATTACAGTGTTGATGAAATTTAAAATTTTTCTTACAAAGTAAATAGAATCAAAGTTTTTTCCTTTCATCTATCCAGTATCTAGAACTTAGGTTTGACTCAAGGAATGTCCGACTTGTTGGTACCTGTATCATGATACTGAGCCAGGTAACACTATTTACTTATCGCTCTAACCTGTCTCTTCGCCAGCTAGTAAATCTACGTATAACTCTATTAATCTATATATATATATATATGACTGAGCCATTTTTTAATTTTTTTTTCTATAAATCATTATAAGCAAAATAGTTTCCAATATTCAAAACATATATATACAGATGAAAGCAGACAGGAGAACAGCAAACAGCTATGCAAACAATAATGAAAAAAAGCAGCATAAACATGACAAAAAACAACAACACATAATACAAACAAATTGGAATACAAACACACAAGAAAACAAACAAGCATGAGAACAAACATCACAACAAACAAACATGAGAACAACAAACATCACAACAAATAAACATGAGAACAAACATCACAACAAACAAACATGAGAACAAACATCACAACAAACAAATATGAGAACAAACATCACAACAAGCAAACATGAGAACGAACATCACAACAAAAAAACATGAGAACAAACATCACAACAAACAAACATGAGAACAAACATCACAACAAACAAACATGAGAACATCACAACAAACAAACATGAGAAACAAACATCACAACAAAGAAACATGAGAAACAAACATCACAACAAACAAACATGAGAACAAACATAACAACAGACAAACATGAGAACAAACATCACAACAGACAAACATGAGAACAATTATCACAACAAACAAACATGAGAACAATCATCACAACAAACAAACACGAGAAACAAACATACAGGAAAACTAACAAAACAAGTCCTGTAACTTAACCGGAAGCAGGTATTTAGAAATCAACTTCTGTCTGTTTTTGAATCTGTGGGTGTTCATGCTTTGATATAAAATTTCGTTTTTTTTGTCCTCAGATTACTTATATGGGGTTCGCATCGTTTGCTCCAGCCATTGCGTTTCAGTTGGGTAAGTCTGGCTGTAAGTCTGGCTGTAAGTCTGGCTGTACGTCTGGCTGTAAGTCTGGCTGTACGTCTGGCTGTAAGTGGCTGTAAGTCTGGCTGTAAGTCTGGCTGTACGTTTGGCTGTACGTCTGGCTGTAAGTCTGGCTGTATGTCTGGCTGTAAGTCTGGCTGTACGTCTGGCTGTACGTCTGGCTGTAAGTCTGGCTGTACGTCTGGCTGTAAGTCTGGCTGTAAGTCTGGCTGTACGTCTGGCTGTAAGTCTGGCTGTACGCCTGGCTGTAAGTCTGGCTGTACGTCTGGCTGTACGTCTAGCTGTAAGTCTGGCTGTTTATTCCGCCCTCGGACGTTTTTTTTTTTTTAAATCCATTTTTCTGGTAGTCTTCCTAACTATTTCTCTTTTTAATCTTTGTCTTAGTAAAAAGTAGAGCTGCTGTTCGATTAAAAATTTTAATCGAAATTAACGCATAATTTAAAAAAATATCGCAAATTAACGCATATTTAATCGAAAAAATACTTTATTTATTAATTGTAACATTTTTCAATTCAATCAACATGTCGTGTCACTTTAAAATAATAACAACGTGTTATTTTTTCGCACTTACTTGGCCTAAGCAATAGAGTATTAAACATTTGTGTGTGTGTGTGTGTGTGTGTGTGTGTGTGTGTGTGACGTCTTTGACAAGCCAGACCTTGAAATGTTCGACTCATTTTTGGCGCGAGCAAGTAAGCATCCTTTTTCATTTGTTCTCAGTCTCACATGTGGGTCGCGACTTGTTATAAAGTGTGCCGTCAACAGGAAAGAAAGAACAGAAGATGAAAAATGAAAGCCGACCGATAACATCAAGGAGTGTCATTTTACACAATATTGGTAGATGACGTCACTTACCAACCACAAGTTACATTGTTTCAAAGCCATGACACTTGTCAATCAAACTATAACACGTGCAGATGTTCATTCATTGCATCATTCAGGGTCATAAGTTTGAATTAAGAAATGACAATCCTACTGTTTCAAGGTCATATAGCTGCTATGATTTATGTAAACGTGACACTCGTTTTTTTTTCTTCCTTTTTTTTTTTTAAATCTCGTCTGATCTGGTTATAGAATTGGGTTATTAACTGATTTTTTTATTTCATCTGCAACTCTGAAATAACACCATTTGGGTAAAATTTAACGCATTTAGGTGTTTAAGTTAAAAAAATGTAATCGCATATTTTTAACGCATTAATTACGCTTTAATTGCAGTAAATCAACAGCCATATATAAAATTTGACTCAGTATCACAATAATTCTGAAAAATACAACCACTGTCTCGGGTACAGATGTATTAGCAAGATGTTATACTATCAAAATACGATACAAAATTATGCGCAAAAAAATGATGATACAAAATTTCTAGCATCTCGTTATTTTGATCTAATAATAAACGGGTTCATTATACCTTCAACAATACACTATAGTACCTCCACCAATACACTACAGTATATAATGTAAACTAGTGAATGAAAGTTTTCTATTTTTAAATCGACCGGGAAGGGAGCAGGAGTTTACTTGTCGAAGGGCTAAATAACCAAAACATCTTCATCATATATTACAGTGGGGCTTCAGTCGACATACCTGGGGGTGAGGGTATGTGCGAATTGCGGCAGGGTGGGTGTGATAGATCTACTTAATAAGTGGACGGAACTTAAACTTCAAATGGTGAAATTCTGTTATTTATCGTTTTGGTGAACTTTCCGCATTTAGTCAAATTAACGCATTTAAGTGTTGCGTTAAAAATTTTAATCGCAATTTTTTTTGACGCGTTAATCGCAAATTAACGCAGTTTAATCAGCGGCCCTAGTAAAAAGCCATTCTGCACTCTGTTTTAAGCTGTTATTTCTACTCTAAACTTTGTTTCATCTATTATCTACAGCAGCTCCCCCCCCCTTTCATTTAAACCATTCTAGTATAGAAAATAGGGGAATTAAGTGCCACTTTAGTTGCGAGCCTGATCCTCGCTTGTCCAGCCTTCCGTCGTGCCTCCATGGCCATTGCACAATTTGATAAGATAGTGGTGAAATAAAAAGAACTGCCAAAACCGTTCTAATAAGTGTTCTTTATTTACAATCTAAGAGATACTCACCTCATCCTTACAAGGCCTTTGTTAATAACCATATATATATATTAGGGTGATAACAAAAAAAATATTTTTATGAAACCACTTGCAATCGAGGAACTTTTATGTGTAATTTAAGAATATCAATTGCATTTTTGATTTTTTTAAAAAAAGTTCCCCCTCCTCCCCCTTTTTCGGAAGAAAAAAGTGGAAAAATATTTCTTTTTTCAAAAAAAAGGACATTATTTTTTTTAGCTTAACTCAAAAGAGTAATAATAATAACTAATCAACTTTTATTAACAAATAAGATACAGATCAGTTAGTAATATGTACAGAATGTACAAGAAATGTTTAAAACATATTTTTTCCTATGAACTTCAGATTCAAAAATTGAAATTTTCTCGATTTTGCATGAAGTTCCTCCATCAGTTTCACAGCACGTTCAGCAATTTGGTTAGATCTGGGAATGTCAATTAATGACTTTTCGACTGACCAATGGGTCTTTAAACACTTAATTGCCTTCTTGCATTTTATCCTGATGAGTGAGGTAAACAGTTCATTGAAGGACGCTTCATTATAGTGTTGAGAATGGAACCAAGCATTTGCCCATTCGTAGCAGATGAAGTTGCAGGCAGGAGTGAGGATGTTGCGCCACTCTGGTATCAGAAAAAATGATATAACAGTATATATCGCACGTGAGTTCCATCTTGCCTGGTGTAAATTTGGTAGTTTCTTCCAGTTGATGCGAGGCCAACGTGAAGTTGTTTTGTAATGACGATATGCCTGACATAATTCATATAAGAACTTGAAATCATCTCGCCATCCAGGGTTCTCGTCTGTGCTAACATCATCTGTCGCAACGAGGCGGTAATCAGCCTGAAGAGTGACATAGTTTTGTGTTAATTGGTCAATGAAGGAATAGTTGAGTTTTGGTTTGCTCGTTGGCTCTTGGATAAAAAAATTCATGACATGTTTCAAAAGGAGGTCGAGTACATGGTGCTGACACCCAATATATTGTGGCTTCTGAAAGCCCTTGCTCAAGACATCATCCTGTATGAGCTTTACAATCCCATGCAAACGACCAGTATTTACTGCGGTCGTGTCGCATATTATCATGCCAATATTTTCCAAGCATCATATTCATCAAGTAGCTGATGTAGTTCCTTGTGAATGGCCGCGGCAGAACCACTCTCACATTTAATAATACCAAGTTTGATTTCGGTTGTCATATTTTTCAGCAGAACTACTTGATACTCTTCCCCTTGAACTCTTTTACCATCAAACTGGAACAATAGAGTTCTTTGCTTTGAAGTTTTTGAACAATTTTGGTTTTCATTTTACGTCCTACAGAGATTACTCGTTTCCAGACACCCGCCTGACTTGGAACTGGCACATCGTGACCCTGTTCAGCAATGGTTGCAAGAACATCATATGCTTTATGTGTAGAAATGTTGTTTTGCAGTACTAGCAAACCCGCTGTTGTAGTGCTTGCTCTTTGGTATTTCGGTTTGCATTCAGGAGAAGATGACGTGGAAGAATAGGTTGGCAAGTCGGGTGAAGAAGCAGAGGTTTCAGAATCCGAAGATTCTGAGACGGTTAATATGTGTTTGTATAGGTTGCGATTGAGAAGAGCTGGCTTGTGATTGGGTTTTTGATAGTCGGATTCGTTTTCTTGGGTGGATTGATTCCAAAGGGGCTTGTTTGACCATTGAATAGCCAATCTTTCCTCCACTCTTAACTTGCCTCTGGTAGAGTTCTTTATCCTCCGTGCTTTTCCATTCTCCATTAACGTTGGTGACATCAAATAACTGAGAAAGTGTTGTAGTAAATTTATCAGACGGATTCTTTTTGTTTTTGTCATATAAATCAATCAGGCAATTGAGTTTCTTTCTGATGAGTGCGCTGGATAATAGTGGAAAGTCTAGAATTTCCCTCCAAAGCAATTCTATATCCGTAATCATAATTTTGATTCGATCCAGTCGCCGTTTCTGGCTATTGAACAGAAAAGTGAAGTTTCCAAGAATTTGACGGTTTGTAGGCATCCGTGTGAGATTGTTTAGCCTATCTGTCTATCTGTCTAACAATATGTCTTTCTATCTATCCATGTCTATCTACTTTCACTATCCTGACAGTAAGACTTGCAATCTTGCACTGAAAACGAGATAGTTTATCGAAAATATTCAAAAATATTCCACAATGTTCTAAAATATTCCAGAATATATATTATATATTTGCACCTGAAACAGAAAATAAAAGAAGTTATAACAATAATGAAATAGTTATATATTGTGAACTCACCCCAAGCTGGGGCGAGTTCAAACTGCGCGATATGTGAACGAAAAATTAAAAATAGGGGGAACTTTTTTCAATTTAAAAAAAAATTAATGTTGCTACTGTCATCTACATATAATTGTTCCTCGAATGTGAGGGGTTTCAGTTTCGTTACGAAAAATAATGAAAATAGTTATCACCCTAATATATATATATAATAGCGGTGTGGGTTCTGCATTAAATCGAAAGTAAAGAATTACTACAACAGTATTCCAGTTTAAAATCGTCAAACGTAAACCGTAGTGTTTAAAAATCATGAAAAAATCGGATCTGCCCGAAACCGAAAAATAACCTACTAGTCTACTGATCAAATCTAAGGGAAAATAACTCTATGCGAAGGTTATGCAGGGTACAACTAGTAAATAAATAAATAAATACATTCATTGACGTTTTCAGTATCAGGGATTCCAGTATGGGCCACCAATGTGGGCATCGGAGCCATAGCAACCATATACACCACCATTGTGAGTACAAAGTTCAAAGGTCATAACCTCTCGACCAATAGTATGCTTTATCTCACTAGGGCGATTGGCTCTTTACACAAATAAAACTGTTTTTTGACCCTTCCATCACCAGGGAGGTTTAAAGGCAGTCGTCTGGACAGATGTATTCCAGTCTTTGGTCATGCTGGCCGGAATATTGGCGATCGTTATACAGGTAATTAAAAACAAACAAACATTGGTCATCTATGTAATACTAACAAATTTTACAAGATCTTTTATGTAATTGATAAGCCGTAACTTTCATTTGTTTTTCTGAGAATATCTACGATCTATTTTGTTGTCGTTGTTGATGCTGTTGTTGTAGCAGTTGCTGTTGTTGTAGCAGTTGCTGTTGTTTCTGTTGTTTTTGTTGTAGCTATTGTTGTTGCTGTAGCTGTAGCTGTTGATGTTGTTGTTGTTTCAGTTGTTGTAGCTGTTGCTTTATTTGCTGTAACTGTTTCTATTGTTGCTGTTGTTGTTTCTGTTGTTGCTGTTGTTGTAGTGGTTGTAGCTGTAGCTGTTGTTGCCTTTTTTGTTGTTGATGCTTTTGTTGATTCTGCTGTTGTTGTCTTTGTTGTTGTTGTTGCTGTTGTCAGTGTTGTTCCATTTAAATAATCACACAAGCAATGAGTTATAAAAAAGTTCTAATAATAGTGACCTGGAAATTTTAAGTTTGTCTCATCACACAAGTTCATTATCATCTTTTATAAAATCAATCAATCGATATATCAGTGCACGATCTGTTTGTGATATTTATTTATCTAAAACATAAATTTATTACGCATACAATAAAACGGTTCATAGCTTATATTTCGATAACTGAATTTTTTATTTTTTTACTGTTCCAGGGCACACTTAAAGTTGGCAGTTTATCTGCCGTTTGGGACATCAACGATAAATGGGAGAGGATCGCATTCTTTAAGTGAAAACACACGCTTTTTGAATTGTTCTATAAATAGCTAACTTATTATATACATGTGAGAGTATACATATATAATAAATAGAACAAACTCTTAGATTTTGGAAAGTAACTTATTTCGAAAATGGTACGCGATTCTTCTTTTGAATGTTGCTCTTCTGTTTGATGTCCAACTCACATTTGACTGTTGCCCTTCTGTTTGATGTTCAACTCACACTTGAATGTTGCCCTTCTGTTTGATGTTCAACTCACACTTGAATGTTGCCCTTCTGTTTGATGTTCAGCTCACACTTGAATGTTGCCGTTTTGTTTGATGTTCAACTCACACTTAAATGTTGCTCTTCTGTTTGATGTTCAACTCACACTTGAATGTTGCCCTTCGTTTTGATGCTTAACTCACATTTGAATGTTGTCCTTACGTTTTGATGTGCAGCTCATTTTTTAAGAACCGATGTTTTGAAAAATTCTGCCAGCTTCGACCCAGACCCAAGAGTCAGGCAAACGGTATGGAACATGATCATCGGGCAGGCGTTTATCTGGTTCGGCGCCTACGGGATCGGCCAGCCGAGTGTACAGCGGTACTGCAGCTTGCCCAGCTTGCGAGAAGCCAAAATGTTAAGTACATGTCAATATTGATTTATTACTTACAGCTTATAGTACATGTCAATATTGAGTTATTACTTACAGCTCATAGCGGTAAGAGCCGTTATGATAATGTGTTTGTTTGTTTTGGTCTTTGGGAGGGGGGTGGAGGGGGGAGGGGGAGGTCCATAGGGAAGGTCAATTTTGAGGTCCAAACTTAGGCACATTTTGATCATCGCCTAGGGCAGTGGTGGCGAGCGTATGGCACGCGTGCCACAATCGGCACGCAGAGCCTCATCAGTCTACATGCGACTAAAATATCACTTTCCTTTTAATTCTAACTGAAGTGTTGGCACTGTGCTATAAATGAAACCAAATATAAAACGGCTTTTTGGTTGAATTTCGGGGCACGCGGCCTCAAAAAAGGTTCGCCGGCCACCCACTGGCCCTAGGGTCACCCCTGTCAAAGGGAGGCGAAAATCGTATAGAGCCGCCCCCCCCCAATGTAAAGGCAGCTATAGCCTACGGCGTCCGCACCCCTCCCCCCCTGCTGTCAAAGGCGGCCCTCTTCCAGTTTTGATTTCCACTAAAACCTCATCGGTTAAAAGGCTCCAAAGATAATTTTAACCCAGCCCATCCTCCCCCAACCCCCCAAAAAAAAACAAGAGGTTTCTACCTCTAGTCACCAAATAGTATTAATTCTATCAGTAACCCCCGTCCCGCGCCTCACAACTGCTCCGCTAGGTACTCTAGGGCTTACTTAATATCTGGGAATATCTCTACCTGGCTCCTTAACATCCCCCTTCCCCCCTCCCTCGCCCGAATATTCTACGAACGGATGTGTTGGGGGGCCAGTCCCGAAGCGTGAAAATTCTACAGCAGGGGGCCAGGCAATAGCAGCAGGGGGGGGGGAGCAGGTAATACATTTTACTAAGTAGAACAAATTAGCAGAGGGGGCCAGACAAAAAGCTGGGGGGGGGCCGAAACCCTGCCCCCCCGCACGCTACGTGCCTGGTTGGGGCTTACCTGTCTAGAACGTAATTAGCGTGAAGAGAAAAAAATATTCAGTGACCTTAAGGATCCTTGTGCCCTCCCAGTGGCTCCGAGAGCCAACACGGGCCCCAGGGCAGAACATCATTGGGGACCCCTTGACAAACAATAAGTCGTGAAAAAATTGACGTGGTCGGGGCGGCCGGGCCCCCTTACAGATGCGGGCCCCCTGGCAATGACCCCCCTGCCCCCCCTTCTCGGCGTGCCTGTGCCCTGCACCATTTAAACCACGGTCCTGTTAATTAATATATAGAGTATTTATCTGACGTGTATATATATATATTGAAACTAAAAAAAAATGCCCCCTTTTTTCCCCTTTGCCAGGTCCCTTACACTCAACATGATCGGTGTCATTGTACTAATCTTGTTGACCTGCCTGTCTGGGGTTGTACTGTTCGCCTACTACGCCGCCCAGAATTGTAACCCAGTTGGTCAAAAACTGGTCAGCAGTCCGAACCAGGTGAGAACTGGACACAATAAGGTTGTTTTTTTTTTTTAAATATTTCATCCAATGTGATTCAAGCATTCATATTTAAAATATATTTGAATTTCTCTTCTTGGTTGGGAATGGGCCGGGGGGGGGGTGTATAAACTCATTATTTTGTTTATACAGTCGTATCCATAAATCGAAACTCATTACGTTGACGGAAACGCAGTTGTTGCTAAACCAGCCGACTGGATTAATTAATTAATTTTTTTTTCCCGCCGATCAGCAATAGATGTGCGCATGCGCGACTAGACGGACTCCGTATTATTTTTTTTCGGGATCCGGCTATAGATATTGCGCCTAACCCTAACCCTATTCCTAACCCTAGCCCTAAACCTAATCCTAACCCTAGCCACGAAAAAAAAATAATTATTCCAGTTTGCTGGTCGAGTAACATTTGCGTAACGGAAATCGTTCGAAAATCAAAACGTCCAAGCAATTGGTGACTTCAAAAATAAAGCTTGTTACCCATGGGAGGGAAAGGAGGTGGTGGGGGGGGAGGGGGAGGGAAACGCACAGGAAAAAATAAGAGGAGGGGAGGGGGGCGGGCGCTAAGAGTTCGGTTTCCAAATGTATTTTTTTTTCACTTTGAGGCAACATTATTTTTTTCAATATTCATTTACTTTTGTTTAATTCTTGGTGTATCACTGTATAAATGGAGTAATTTAAAAGATGTATGCCATACATATACAAATATTCTGATACAATTAAAATAATGTATCTAAGCTCTAACACATATTATACGCATTTTACTTCTCAGCTGGTGCCCTACTTCGTAATGGAGACATTGGGATATCCGGGAGCTCCCGGTCTATTTATAGCCTGTCTCTTTTCTGGATCATTGAGGTACACGTCACAGTATATATATATATATATATATATATATATATATATATATATATATATATATATATATATATATATTTATATCCTGGGATCGTTCTAGCATTCACGTTTCATTTGGTTTAAATCAAATAGTTCATTTTTATAAGTACTTTCCTTTCAAAACCTTTGACATCAATAAACATATAAAAAGTAAAAAGAATAAAGTATAAAGTAAAAAGTAAAAGTTCCTTCAGCCCTTCGTGGACAGAGGGGCAGATCAAAAGTAAACTTCATCTGTTTCTGTGTCTTAGGCATTTTACATTCCCGGCTTGTGCCGGGTACCAATTTAAAGCGAGAGAATCGAACTCAGGACCTAGGTCGCGACAGTCGAACACTCTACACCATCTGTAATTACACAACAACCTGTAATTGTACTGTTTATCCACGTATTATTGATTTAAAGATAACTTTCTTTCGATTTACACTTCAACGGAGCATTTATAATCTTTGGAGATTAAGAAAGATAGATAGATAAATATATGTATATATATATATATATATATATATATATAGATATAGATAGATAGATAGATAGATAGATAGACAGACAGACGGACGGACGGATAGATAGATAGATAGATAGATAGATAGATAGATAGATAGATTGATAGATAGATAGATGATAGAAAGATAGATAGATAGATAGACGGACAGACAGACAGATAGATAGATAGATAGATAGATAGATAGATAGATAGATAGATAGATAGATAGATAGATAGATAGATAGATAGATAGATAGATAGATAGACAGACAGATAGACAGATAGACAGATAGATAGATAGATAGATAGATAGATAGATAGATAGATAGATAGATAGATAGATAGATAGATAGATAGATAGATAGATAGATAGATAGATAGATAGACAGACGGACGGACGGACGGACGGACGGATAGATAGATAGATAGATAGATAGATAGATAGATAGAAGGACAGACAGACAGACAGACAGATAGATAGATAGATAGATAGATAGATAGATAGATAGATAGATAGATAGATAGATAGATAGATAGATAGATAGATAGATAGATAAGTTAGTAGAGCCCAGAATCCCACTGGTTTCCCGAGTGCCCCCACTGCTATTGGCAACTCCCCCCCCCCCACAAATCATTAAGTGCTATCTTCCCTCCATTCTCCCCTTCCCTTCCCCACCCCTAAACAGACAGACATTAACAAACTATACCACTATCCCCTGGGTGCCTTGCCAGTGCCAACTTCAGACATAAATGAGCCACGTGTCTATAGTAACGCTATAACTCAGGGGTGGGCAAAGTACGGCCCGCGGGCCGCATGCGGTAGTTCAGAGCATATAATGCGGCCCGTATGCATGCACATATTGCGATCCTATATCGATGTTAATTTTTCTTTGTTTAGAGTTTCAATATGAATTATATGACAAATACTTGGTTATTTTCATGAATTCATATTTTCATACGTTGTCAATTGTAATTGAAGTAGACCAAAAAATATATGCGGCCCGCCGATAACAATCAATGTATTCAATTTAGCCCTCCGTAGAAAAAGTTTGCCCACCCCTGCTATAACTCATTTAATTCCAGCTCGGTCTCATCATCCCTGAACGCCCTTGGCGCCGTCACATGGGAGGACTTCTTGAAACCCAGGTACGACCAGCGACTGACAGGATCTCAGAAAACTTTAGTGACCAAATTGTCAGGTGAGATCGTGACCTGTCACGCATTTTTTTTTTATTGTTCTAAAATTAATTTTTTTTTCATCCATAAAAAATTTATTATATTATTTTTGGAGATTAATTAGTTTAAAAGAATAAATATTAGCTTATTTCCATTTTATCTGTCATCTTGGCATAGATAATTAGATATTTGAAGACATTAGCCTTGACAAATGTCATGACATTTAATGAAATACTCGGGCCTGTAATGTCGTCATATACACACACAACAAAATGCATCAAACACACACAGTGCCGCCGAGAGGGAGGGGCAGGGGGCTAATACCCAGGGGCCCGGCGAGTTTTAGGGGCCAGGACTGAGCTGGCCAATGAACTTTTGAAAATATTATTATCAGCAAAGGGAGGGGGGCGTGACAGCCCTGCCCAGGGGCACGAAAATTTATGTCGGTGGGCCTGTACACACATAACAGAATGCATCTACACAACCAAATGTGCAGATTCTATGCCAACAAGATAATGTTAACTTTTTTTTTCTTTCTTATTGGCTTGTGTTTCCAACCCGTCACAGTGATTATCTACGGAGTTCTGGCCATTGGGTTTAGTGTCATAGCTGAACGCATGGAAGGTACAGTTCTTCAGGTAAATTACTCATAACATAATGCATATACACACGCATAACATAATGCATATACACACACATAACATTATGCATATACACACAGCATAATGCGTCTACACACAACATAATGCGTCTACACACACACACAACCTAATGCGTCTACACACACACAACATAATGCGTCTACACACACAACATAATGCGTCTACACACAAAACATAATGCATACATCAGTGATGTTAACAAGGACACAAAGTGCAAGGACCAGGACAAGGACACAAAGTACAAGGACAAGGACAAGGACTTGCCTGCCAAGGACCAGGACAAGGACAAGGACTTTGCATCAAGGACCAGGACAAGGACAAGGACTTTGCATACAAGGACTAAAACAAGGATTTCATAAAACAATAAAATCCAATATTTCTTTAACAACAAAATTTATTTAAATTTCATGTATATACATGTAATGTAGTGCATTCAACAAAATCATAATGTTAGTCAATGTCAAGCGTTACACTTGAGGAACACAAGTGCCTCCAATAGTGAATCACTCATACGAACTCTGTGTGGTCGTAAAAACAATCCACTTTGTGAAAAGACTCGTTCCACTGGAGCTGAACTTGCAGGAGCGCAAAACAGTCTCGCCAGCAATGGCTGCAGCAATGAAAATTCCGGTTTCTTATATATGTCTGACAGTTTGCACTCGTCTGCATTGAATGATGATGAATTTATAACTTCCAGGTAATTCTGCAGCTGTTTCTCACTCTTAACAGCTGCATCTTCTACAGTAGTCTCCAACTTGTTTTTATAATGTGAAAAGAGGGAGACTCTGGCTTTTTTCGCAGAAGGTTGACTTTCCGAGGGAGCTGGAGTTGGCTTGTGCGACTCGGCTGATGTGGAAATAGAAGATGCTGGTCGGCAAACAGTGAGCTCAGACTGCAGCATTGCTGTAAAAAACAAAAAAACCGTTTACAACTATGTACAATTATACACATATGCATTAGGTAAACATTTTGCTTTAATTAAAAATAAATGAGTGACTAGCACTGGCCAAGTGGTTACTAGGAGCGATGAATGAATAACGTTTTGAAAAAAATTGCCATAAACAACGACACAAATTCACAACTCCAGCATTGCACATTAACTGCCAAACAATCATAAAAAATAAAATCATCAACTTACCAGTTATTCGATGTCGTAGGTTGTCTCTCACATCTTGAGGTCCTGGGTGGTCAGCAAGCCAGTGAAAAGCATATTGGGGGTCTGCTGCAGATGATAAGATAAAAATGCTGTTGTCAAATGCCAACGACTTTGAAGTTTGTTGACGAGTCAAGTGATTTGTCATATCAAGACGCTTGAACAGCATGAAAAACCTTTCATCCAACTGGCAAAGAAGTTCATTTAGGACAGAATGGTGGTACGTAACTTTATTCAGCTGCTGAGAAAGAAAGCGGCGAAGGCTGAAAATGGTCGGGACCACTCAACTAATTGTAACCATTTTCTCTCCCTGTGCAATATCTGTCGCCTGTGCAAATGGAGCTAGAACATCAACAAGTTCTTGGATTTGTCCATATTCCTTGGCTGTCATTATAAGATTTTCATGTGATGTTTGTCGCAGCAAATCCATCAATTTTGCCTGGTCCAAGTCGACAACTGCTTCCAGCTGTCTATATACACTGTTCCAATGAGTGTCGTTTGTTGCTGGAATTAACTTTACCATGTTTCCACACTTGAAAATGTCCTCAAAAGCCATTCGAAATAATGCTATTTGATGAACAGTATTGGCTAATTTCGAAATTTTTGAGAGTGCTGATCTACAGCTGGTGGTCTTCTCAAGGCCACCTCGCACAACCAGCTGCAGTGAATGACTGAAGCATGCAAGTCGGCTTCCGAATTCAGTCAGTGAATCAGTTTCCTCATCAGGCAAATCCTCCCACAGCTGATCATCATCAACATATGTGTCCACTGGAGGCGTTTCTTCTTCAGATGATGGGAAAAAAAGACACATGGCTTTCAACATATTGCTCGCGTTATCAGTAATCACGTGCCTAACTTTTCCATTCAGACTGAAATCATTCACTATTCGATCGAGTGCTTCACTAATTAATTGACCGGTGTGTGATCCACGAAAAGCTGAGAATACCAACAGCTGAGAGAATGGATCCCCGTACAGCACACTGTGCACTGTCACACCAAGGTATGAATGGCACCGACGGTCTGTCCAGACATCAGCAGTCAGTGCCACATCTGTGCAGCCCTTCAGCTTGACCATCAACTTATCCTTTTGCTCCTCGACTGACTTTGGAATAACTGAATATGACAAAGTTTGCCGACACGGAACCTGGTATCTTGGATCAACAACTTGTAAGAACTGGCGAAACTGGGGGCTGTCAATGGCTGAAATTGCAATACCCAAACCAACAATCAGATTATCAATAATCGATTGGGTGATGACTTTCTGCCGACTGCTGCTGGCACCATATGTAGAACCACCCGCATTTGAATTAGAGGGACTACTTGTGAAATCTGTGATTTGTGACTGATCAGATGTTGTTGGTCGAGACGTTTCTCTTTGGTAAGATGTGTACTTATCCTCGCTATACACGATTTTACAAACAGCGCAACCCTCCTGCGCATTATCTACGTGTGCGCGTTATCTAAGGCGACTACATATATTCTTCAATAAAAATACTTAATGTATATTGTTTTTAATTACTTCTGTTGATAAACTATTGCTACTGTATGCTTGAATTTTGAATTTTGAACATTGTTTGCGATAATACGGTATTTTCCGTATAAGGCGTAATTAAAATTATTAAAAACATGTAGCAAGACTACTAAAATGCGTAATACTACTAATTCAAAAATCTGAACAATTACTACTGAGGCTAAACAAAGCACACTTACTTTGTAAATCCTGAAGTCACGTTGATATGGTCTTGAATTATTTTGCGACAAATGCAACATTTTGCACTCCACTTATTTTTAACCTTATCTTCACTAAAGTCGGTATAGGCAAAATTAATTACATTTGGTATACGAAGCGGAGCCATTATTTTTTTATAATTAAATTAAAAAAAAATCAATTTATATTTATGAGATTAGAAATATGCCGCCAATAATAAACCGGAAACAAAAAGAAAAGGAAGTCTAGAAATAGCAGCATCATAGATAATATATTATATACATGCAGAGTGCATTGCCATAGATTGGCATTGATTTTAAATATAGCACCAGCCTAAGCATAGCAAAAAAAACCCCACAAAGCAGGTCCTTGTAATGTTAATAAGGACTGAAAGAGCAAGGACAAGGACAAGGATAAGGACTTGTCTGCCAAGGACCAGGACAAGGATAAGGACTGAAAAATGGTCCTTAAGGACAAGGACAAGGATTAACATCACTGGCATACATACACACCACATAATGTATATACACACACAACATAATTTAATTTCCTGTGTAGAATGTTGTGATCTAAGTATTTGTTGTATATATATATATATATATATAAATATAAATATTCTGATATGACGTCATCTATTTATGTGTGTTTTTTTGCATTCATCTAAGGCTGCGCTGAGTCTCACAGGTGCTACCGGCGCACCGTTGACCGGGATGTTCATTCTGGGTGCATTTTTCCCTTGGGCCAACAGCTACGTGAGTAAACATTCTATACACTCTGTGTTGCCTGTCTGATAACTTTTAACTATTGCATCGGTCCCGCCTGACTTTAGAAGCTGATCATCAGAGAGGTGGCCTACTACTAGCTGGCTAGCAGCAAACCTGTTTTTTTTCAAATTTAATTTTATAAAATTTGGTTCAATTTTAAACAGTAATAAAAATACTCTCCAAACCAACTTGAAAAAACATAAAATCTTTTCTTCCTTGTTGAAATTCGAATTCATTACACATTACACTATACACATGTATGTATACGGATAACAATTGTGTTTGTGAGTTGTGAATTGTAACTGACTGAGTAACGATTGCGGGAATCGAACCCGGTGCTTTCAGGTGGACAGCCTACCGCTCTACGTCCTCAATTAAATAGCCTGATTGTAATTAGAGGCAATGTTTTGTGGTTTTTTTGTTGGGTATCCTTTAGTTACTAGCTGTACCCTGCAAAACCTTTGCATAGAGCTATATCCCCTTAGGCTTGATCGGTAGGCTAGGTTATTTTTTGGTTTCGGGCAGATCCGATTTGTTCATGATTTACATTACTATTGTTTACGTTTGACGATTTTAAACTGGTATACTGTTGTATTAATTCTT
Organism: Bulinus truncatus; assembly: GCA_021962125.1. Classification (NCBI taxonomy): domain Eukaryota; kingdom Metazoa; phylum Mollusca; class Gastropoda; family Planorbidae; genus Bulinus; species Bulinus truncatus. Next base: position 1,431,299 of record JAGDYQ010000036.1, on the reverse strand, counting down.
TACTTTCGATTTAACGCAGAACCACGCCGCTATTATATATATATATATATATATATATATATATATATATATATATATATATATATATATATATATATTTTACACGCTATATTTTATCAATATTCAATTTACTTTTCTATTTACAGGGAGTGATCTGTGGTGCAGTGGTTGGGCTAGGACTTGGGTTCTGGATGGCGTTCGGTTCCTACATCAAAGGCATTCGTTTGCCTCCTAAGCCATTCCCCAGTGGCACCTGTCTCGTCTCCAGTGACATCAGCAGCAGCAGCCTGACCACCACACTGACCACCCTGGCTGGCTCAACAACAACAACGGCGGTGGTCAACTTTACAACGGACTTTAAGACTTTGAGCGTTGCACCTTCCAGGTCAAATTCGTCTTGTTTTAATACAAAAAATTGCTAATGAGCGTAGCATCTGATAGCAATCTAATTACAGAATAACATTGCATAAACTAATAACATAATTAAAATTACATAACTTAATAACAGAGCTACATTACATAAAACTAATAACAATTTTCGTCACACTCAAGGGGAGTGAACTCTTGCTTGGCTAAAAATAGTCTTGGGAATTCCAAGTAGTGCGCAAATTATGTAAAGTTGTAAAAGATGGTCGAAGGGATACAACTCAATTATAAGGAGTCACTCGCCGGTCCGGGTACCGGGCCTTTGATCTAGTAAACTAATCACAGAGTACCATTAAATTGTTTTAACTTGAAGCTGTCGAGTGACCGCTATCCTGTTTTAATCAAACAAAAACTTTGAATACACCACAGGACTAGACTGGACGGGTTCTACGCCATCTCGTATCTCTACTTCCCTGTGGTCGGAGTGTTATCATGTGTCGTAGTCGGTCTGCTGGTCAGTTTTATCACAGGTAAGACTTTGACCCATGTTTTTTTTTTTATCTAGAAGGATCAAATTGAATTTTCTTTATGAATATCATCTTCGTCATAAGACTATTTAAAAGCTAGGCCTATCAGAAATTTTTTTTACAGCTGAAGATGTATTTCATGTTTTTTTTAAACAAATAAATTCCATTAATGATTATTTATTATTGAACAATCATCAGCGGCGGATTTAAGGCCGGGCGCCGTGGGCGCGCAACCAGGGGGAGCCCAATTGCTTAGAGGTCACACAGATCCCATATTTTCAATCTCTTTGGTAAATCTCTATTTTACCGAAGGGCCCCAATATTTTCTTCTGCGCACGGGGCCCCCCAACTGACACGAGTCCGCCTCTGAACATGATCGTTTCCGAAACGTAAAAGCAATAAAAAAAATTTCTCGTGATCTTCTAGGAAACTGGTTAGAGCAATAAGTTCAGTGGCGTGATAGAGGTGGGGGGCGGGGGGTGCGCAGTCTGACTAGAGTGCCACTAAAACAAATTATGTCACTGAGTGAAGTCGCTTTCATTTTGAAAATGGTCATGTTATGGAGATTTTTTTTAATTGCCTGAGATGAAAAATATACACTGAGTGGACAAGCGCATATTGTGTAACTAAATAAAGATAGATAGCCTGTTAGCTCGGTGCTTTAATTATTCCTTCAGTAGGGTCGGGCACCAGTCGGGTCGGGCACCAGCAGGATCGGGCACCATTAAGGCTGGACACCAGTCGGGTAGGACAATGGAAGGGTCGGGCACCAGTAGGGTCGGGCACCAGTAGGGTCGGGCACCAGTAGGGTCGGGCACCAGTAGGGTCGGGCACCAGAAGGGTCGGGTACCAGTAGGGTCGGGCACCAGAAGGGTCGGGCACGAGTAGGGTCGGGCACCAGTAGGGTCGGGCACCAGTAGGGTCGGGCACCAGAAGGGTCGGGCACCAGGAGGGTCGGGCACCAGAAGGGTCGGGTACCAGTAGGGTCGGGCACCAGAAGGGTCGGGCACGAGTAGGGTCGGGCACCAGAAGGGTCGGTATATTTTGGCATGTCCGGCAGCAAATGTTTTATTTAATCCAGACCTTACTGCCGCCCCCCTCCCCACTCTCCAAACCCACCCCCCCTCCCGTCCCCAGGATAAATGCATGACAGTACTGTATCGTGTCCCCCTTTTTAGGTCCCAATAAAATTTCTGACGTCCCTGCCAAGTACCAAATCCCAGTGGCCAACAGGATTTGTTGTTGCTTGCCTCGGAGTTGGCAGCTGTGGCTAAACTGTAACCGGGAGTTCAAGAATTCTGAGGTTAGTTCTGAATAGTTTACTTATGATATCTACACATACAATTATTTTGACATTTCTTTTGTTTCAGTGGCTGCCAACTATGTGATTTTCCCAACTTACCAATGGGCATCTCTGCCTGCCCCCCCCCCCCTTCTACTGAACAGTCCAAGAAAAGTGAATGAAGATATTGGTTCATGAATAATATGATTACTTTTTTTTCTTATATATCTCTCTGGCTAAATCAATCAATCAGTCTAATCTATTTATCAATAAATCGATACATGTATCAAACATTATTTCTGTCATATTTATAATTCTGGTTTGCATTTCATCCCGTCGGTGTGTAAGTCTTGCTGTATCTATGTCTTTTCTGATTCTATTCACTGTCTCACATATATATATATATATATGTTTGTATATTATATAGTTTATATGTATATAGTTCATATGAATATAGTTCATATGTATATAGTTTATATTTAAATAGTTCATATGTATATAGTTCATATGTATATAGTTCATATGTATATAGTTCATATTTATATAGTTCATATGTATATATTTTATATTTATATAGTTTATATTTATACACTTACAATTAATACAGCACTTTACAAATACCTGTTCATATTTATAACCTATTTAATATTGTGTGTGAGTGTAGAATGGTATTAAAATACAACGCGAGCCTATCCAAGGTCATGGGCGTCGCTAGGAATTTTTCCAGGGGGGGGGGCAAAAATTTTCCAGGGGGGAGGCAAATAACAACTTTATGACATTTTTTTTAAAATGTAGGGTGGGGGGGAGCAAATGCCCCCCTCTTATATGACATTTTTTTTAAATGTAAGGGGTGGGGCAAATTCCCCCCCCCCCCCTTGCCCCCCCCATGAATACGCCCATGTCCAAGGTGTATATTTATATAACCACCTGATTTCATCTTTGACATTTTGCTTTCAGATATAATAACATAATCATTATAATTGTTATCTAATCTACCTATTATTTATATAGATCGATGAGATCAACATTTCCTTAGAGTACTTTTAAATTAAAGAATAGACCAATAGTCCAACTCTCATGCAAATATAGATAACTTTATTGTAACATTGGTGTTGTATTGCATGATGCAGAAAATATATTCACAAGAAACGGACACAGAGATGGTGATTAAATCCCGTGAAGTTAACGGCTGCAGTATCGTAGTGACACCGAACTCTCTCTTTCCCCAAGTCAAGTCAGGACAACTTAACTATGTAGGTCATAACCTATCCTCATTCAACTAATTCTACCTACTCAGTACGGCGCTAATTTTTTCATGGATAGGTGTGTATAACGGCAGTTGGGGGTGATTAGGCATTGTCCCGTGATGTTTTATTTTGCAGACCACTGTGTGTATAAGGACAATTGGTGGTCAGGCATTGTCCAGTGAGGTTTTTAGCTGACCACTGTGTGTATAAGGACAATTGGTGGTCAGGCATTGTCCAGTGATGTTTTTTGCTGACCACTGTGTGTATAAGGACAATTGGTGGTCAGGCATTGTCCAGTGAGGTTTTTAGCTGACCACTGTGTGTATAAGGACAATTGGTGGTCAGACATTGTCCAGTGAGGTTTTAGCTGACCACTGCGTGTATAAGGACAATTGGTGGTCAGGCATTGTCCAGTGATGTTTTTAGCTGACCACTGTGTCTATAAGGGCAGTGGTGGTTAGGTGAGATGGAGCAAAGGACTAGCAAAATTTATATATATACATATATAAATGTTATAAATATATTTGTGAGCAGAAAAAGGGGGGGGGTGTTAGTGCTGAATCAAAATGACCATCAGTCGCGACTTTTCAACACAAAAGTTATTGATATGCAATGTCATATTAATCACCCCCCCCCCCTCCGGGGACAGATATATTAGACCAGTGGTGGCAAACCTAAAAAATTGAGGGCGGAAGTCAGGCATCTTCTTGCAGCCTTTGTTGAATACGCCCCTTGGCTTTGATTGTGATCTGGACTCGTGGCTGCCACCACATCGCGTTTATAAGGATTGGTCAACTTGCAACAGCCTGGGGGGGGGGCGGGGGGGTCCCCACTTTCAGCATAAGTAGTATCAAATCTTAAAACCTGAAAACCGCTCTGACAGGAATCACATTGACTCTACCACTACGGTATTTCCTACCCCCCCCCCCTCCCCTACCTTTAAAGACATACATTGAACGAGTTATGTGCAGTATAATAACGGTTTTTATTTAATTTTTTTTTTTTTTTTAAGATTTGTACATTCTTTATTTTTGTTCCAGCTCATTGCACAGCAACACCCTCCTCCCCCCCCTCCCTTCAACCACTCCCCCATCATTAGTAACGGCGCCGTCATACCAGTAGACACGACAACTCGCTCCAGATGGGAGCGAAACGGACGAGATTGTGATTGTAGCACAATAAAGATTAGTAGCACAGCACAGGACAGCACAAAGAAGAAACTCTCCGTTCGAAAGGCTTATACAACAACTGGTGTCCCTCCAGTAGTGTCGTCTGTTATAAACGGTTGTAATACAACAAATACATTAAGACATTATCATTTCCCCTCCCCCCCCCCCCCAACCGATTGACGGAAGTTAAAGACATTTCTTGATCAATTAAACTGTTAACTTTTATTTACCTTTCTTTGTTGTCTCTTATTCGCAATAACGTTTACGAAAAAAAATATTTTCATGTAATATGAGATTTACCAGTTTGTTGTTAATGTAGAAAAAATAACATGCTACCAACTTACGTAAACATTATAAGTACCGTATTTTTCGCCGTATAAGACGCTCCGGCATATAAGACGCACCCAATTTTAAAGGAGGAAAATCTAGAAAAAAAAGATTCTGAACCAAATACTTGCAGCATGAAAAAAAAAACAACAACAATATTTTTTTTCCCCGCACTTGGTGCGCGATTTTTATTTATAGTGAAGGCGATCCCATACCGTGAATACTTTAATATAGTAAAATACTAAAATAATTAATTACAATTAAACTACGCATTGAGATTGTATTAATAATGTTAATAATGTCACAGAAACATTTTAACTACCGTATTTCGGTTTATTAAAGTGCACCTTTAATTTTAATCTTCCGAATACATAAAACGATAGGTAAATAGATATGACTATTGATTTCATCATGTTTACAATTGGAGTTTCCGGGAGTTACCCCTCTTTTAAAAGTGTATGATAGCATGTAAAATGTGTATTCGCCGTATAAGACGCACCAACTTTCCCCCCCAGTTTTGGGGAAGAAAAAGTGCGTCTTATACGGCGAAAAATACGGTATGTAAACAAAACATAGTACAACGGTTTAATTATAGAGAATCACTTTAAAAACATGGTGTCTGTTGAAGCGTATACTATAAATGGGGAGAAAAAACTCAATAAGATATTACTAGCTTACTATACTTAATGATATATAAACAAGACTTAGTCCAGAAAATTTCAGTTAGGGGAACCCCCCCCCCCCTTAGCCTAGCCAACACAGTAAACAAGAGTTGCGTCCCCTGGTGTTTGACTTGTGTACAATGAAGAATAAAAAGTCAATGAAGATACTGACAGCTGTATTTTAAAAATTATGTAAACAAAGCTTAGACTAACGGTTCACGCCCACCTTGAACTATCTAGAAGGCCGCGAGCCAGGTTCATTTAGAGGGAAGACCCAAGCTAGCGGTTTCAATAAGGGGGAACAACTTGCTCGAACATTAGACAAGAGTCATGCCTACTGGTCGAAGCGATTTATTTGTGCTAAAAATGTAAACAAAACATTGGTTTATGGTCTCGTCTCATTCGTGTGGATCTCATGGATTGTGTCTTTTTTGGTGGATAACATGTGTGTCGTCAGAAATGGATTTTACGGCGGGCACACGGGGGGGCGCTCTGGGCCCCGACTTATGAAATGTCCCCCTTTTCTTTTTTGTTTTGTTTCAAATGACAGCACGCTTGGTTTCCATATATGACATTTATAACACAAGTTTTCAATCGTCAAACAAAAACATAAAAGCAAGATTCGTTTAGTTTACGTTTATGATTGTCACTCTTACTTTGGCCAGATATGTTATAACATTACCATCTTCTAATGTAAAAGTGTTAACGTCTGTCTACATGTCTGTCTGTCTTTCCCCGTTAAAATTTCTTTACGGCTTGTGGATTTTGTTTTAATATTGACTATTGAATAATAAAAAAATATTTTTAATTAACCTAAAAAAAAATCACTTAACAAAAAATATGTATTGTGAGTGGCGACCGGGGCATGATACCCCCCCTTGCCCACCCCTCGCTACGCCTCTGAGGGTATATAAACTTCGAAAGTTTGGGAAACACTGCTGCATAGTAGTTCCCTTAAGGCCCTAAGGGCCTATCGGGGCAGGTGAAGCGCAGAATTCATCTGTTTCTATAACCTCGGCATATGAAGGGATTGTGTGGTTAGCACAACGCCCAGCCGCCTTTACTTCCCTAACTTAAAGTCAGGTACCCATTTAAAGCTGGGTGGACTTGGGGAATTCTTACCAGGACCTGAAACAATCCCACGGTTCCCACTGAGATTTAAACCCGGGACCCTCCAGTCGACAGTCGAGCGTTCTACACCACTCGACCACACGTCCCAATAAACACTGCAGTGTGTGAAGTCCCTGTAAGGATGAGATGAAATTTCTTAGATCCTATACATTAATAGGATGGTTTTTATGGTGCCCTTTTTTCATCCCCCCACCATGCCCGATAGTGCAATGGCCATGGAGCCACCACAGGACTTAAGAGCCATGACCTGAAAAAAATTTCATAGGTCCTCACTGTATATCGAACCAGGTACCCTCAGGTCAACAGTCGAGTGCTTTACTACAATATCATCCGCAGAGTATCGCAAAAAGCGTAAAAGTTTGAGAGCCGCCGAAATTACATCGACGACATCCAAAAGTAAAGAAGCAAAAAATTTCACGAGTTTGTTTTTACTTAAATTAACTGTTGCGTGACACGCAGCGCCAAGAAAACCAACACCGCATATTCAAACAGCGTTGACTCGCCGTTGGTCGTCGGCTGTACAGCGTAGCAGCTGCTTATGTTTAGTGAAACGATCACTTCGGAGGAGAGGTTTACATCTTTGCAGGGCATCAATTGATCTCTGAGGTCGAAACAACCAGAGAAGGGCCTACTATACCATTCGCATGTGTGGCAAAATATGACGTTGGTCTTGCATCGGCCATCGAATAAAATATATGAGGAAGACCTGTTGCTGCAGGCGGCAAACATTATCAGATCCTGGTCTTCGCTCTCTGGCAAGACGTTGCTCTTACGAATCGGGCTTGGAGTAAAAAAATCTGTTATTTCCGTTGGCTTTTTCAGGATCTCTTCCCGGACAAACAAAGGCAGCTTTGATAACCCGGGCAGAGTAACCGGCCAATTTCGACAAAACGTAATTGGTTCCTTCAATATGACGAAAATTACGGACATTGCCCTTTCGTTAACGTTGGCCCCGAAGTAATCGATTACACCCAAGACGTTGAGATTCAGTTCACACTTGAGAAAGGTTGCCACTTTGTACAAGACGTACTGCTTTTTTTCGTGATCTATTACGCTGAAGTCCTCCGGAATGGCCAGGTACACAATGTGGAGGGTGCTGATCTGTCTTGCGGCAGTGATCTCTGTCGGAGCGCTGAAAGTCGTCACGATTTCGCACGGAGTTTCGTTCAGTTTTCCTTCCGTATTAGACAGCGGACAAAAAAGCGATCGCCAAGTAAACGAGCTGTTATGCTGCCTCCGAAACACCAATCCTGTTGTTAAAAAGTAATCATTATGAGGAATTTTCGGCACCACTGGCCAGCTGAACGAGACGTTAGACAGGCTTGCGTTACACGCCGCGGCACAAACTCTGTTCTGGTACGTTATCGACCCGACGCTCACAGGGGAAGTAAACGAATCGCACATTTCACCTACCGGGTCAAGAGTGGCGTTACAGTGATTGACGGTTGATGGAAGACAAAGTCTGCCCTGTAGAGATTTACTCAGTGTAGATGGCGCTTCGTACCTCGGTGCGTAGAAGGAATAGTTCCCTTGGCCAGGAGATGGTTCCCTCTCACCGCTGTTACGGTATTTCAAAGTTACGTTCCATATGATTGCATCGGATAAATTGAGCCTGTGACAGCGAAATACGGACATGTTGATATACACCAGCCCTGTATCAATATCCGTGGCAGGGGCATTGAATAAAAGTCTTCTTAAATTGTATTCATTGAGATCAGGCCTTGTGTAGCCTCTCTGATTAGGGCAGCTTGATATGACGAGCCTGTGGCTCAAAGGTGAGCACTCCACCTTCAGATGTAAAAGGTGAGCGTACTTGGACATGGCCTCATCGACAACGCCCGGGCAGGAAGTAGTCACGTCTTCACAACAGTCTCTGTAGACCAAGCATTGGGCGTCGCAGGAACAGTTGAGCAGAACATCGGCGGAGGTCAATTCTAGTTCCGTCACAAAAGACGCATCCCCGCATCTAGATTTGCAAAGGAAATTGTCGCCCTTCAGTTCCGGCACAATCTGATGTAAACGGTCCATCATTTCGTGATTAAGATAGAGTATATCGGAAGAGTTGCCCGCATTTAGCGCTGCGCCGAACGACAGACACGTGAAAAACATGGCCGGAGAATACATCTTGACTTCACAGTTTGTTAAAATGCAGGGCCGTAGAGGGCTATTGTGGCCAGGGTAGTAGAGGACTATTGTGGCGCCTTCATCACAATCTTTAAAAAAACATTTAGTAGCACTCTTTCGACGCCCCTTCCTGGTTCAGTGCCCCGTGTGGCCCCCGCAGTGGCCCATATAGTTACATGTAATTTCACATAACACACTTTGAAGCCTGGAAATGAAATGGAGAATTCTAACGAAAGTCATGTGAATTTATATATAAACTTTCTTGAGTTTTTTGCTTTTATATGAAAAAGTTTTTTTTAATTTTTTTATAAAATAATTAGTTCGTTTTTCATAACATATATATATATATATATATATATATATATATATATATATATATATATATATAATGTGTATTAAAAAATTGATTTATGTTTAATTAAAATAAGAGATGGATTATCTCGTGATGTCTCTGTGGATAGTTGGCTGAAGAAATCATATTAGGTGGATGATAAATGTGGCAGTGTGTCTGATACATACATGGCCGTTTTTTTTACTTTTTATGTCTTTGATGGCCCCAGGCAGAGACTCCCAGAGGTATCAAGAAGACCTTTAGACCAGGGTAATGGTACACTATAACAAAACGAAATCAGTCGCACAATCCACGGAATCATTCGCACAAATCACGGAATCAGTCGCACAATCCGCGGAATCAGTCGCACAATCTTGAAATCAGTCGCATAAATCACGGAATCAGTGGCACAAATCACGGAATCAGTGGCACAATCCACGTAATCCATCGCACAATCCACGGAATCAGTCGTACAATAAACGTAATCAATCGCACTTTCCGTGGAATCAGTCGCACAAATCACGGAATCAATCGCACAATCCACGGAATCAGTGGCACAAATCACGGAATCAATCGCACAATCCACGGAATCAGTCGCACAAATCACGGAATCAATCGCACTTCCCGCAGAATCAGTCGCACTAATCACGGAATCAGTCACACAATCCGCGGAATCAGTCGCACAATCCACGGAACCAGTTGCCAGTTGAACAGCGTTAAATGAAACAGCGTTATTAAACGGAACAGCGTAAAACGGAACAGCGTTAAACGGAGTATGCTCACATGTTGTTGTATATATTCTCATTAGTCAGAGCGTGAGGGATAAATTTCCATTTTGATCCCCCCCCCCCCCAACATTTTTTAATCGCTAAAGTGTAATATCACACAGACATATTGATCAAACTACATGCAACCTGATAGAAGATATCAACTTGTCTTGCCGCCATTAAAATTATTATTTGTGTTTGAATTTTCTGCAGACGTTTATCTGGCCATAAATTGCGCTCATCGGTGGAAGAAATGATATCGTGCAATTTAAAAAAAAAATAAAAGTAAAACTATAAACAGACAGGGGAAAGAAATAATCTTAGTACTTGTCGGGACAGAGAACGGATGGTCGAAGGGCATTAATATATATTTCACTAAGAATCCCGGGTTCGAACAGCGGTGAGAAATAAGGAGTTTCCTAGGACATGGATAAAAAGCTCAATCACACATTAAACAACCGCCATCTTATTTTAATGTGGGCCACTGTACTGAACATCGCCGCTTCCCCCACCCCCCACCACTCCCCATCCCCCCTCACCTCCACCACACTATGTTTCAGTGTTTAAAAAATAGGTCCTCCTCGTAATGATTACTTTTTAACAACAGGATTGGTGTTTCTTCTTTCTCGCTGAGGGCAGTTTGCTTCCACGCCCCCCCACCTCCCCAATAAAACGTAGCCGGTGCGTCGGAATTCCATCACGAACTCACAAAATAAAAAAATAAAGAGGGGGGGTGGGGGGAGAGAGAGAGAGAGAGAGAGAGAGAGACAAAGGTTGTTAAGGGGAAGGTACTCTTTAAAATTAATCTCCGCAGTCCTCCCTCAAAAATTAAAATGAGTTATTCCCCTTTCCACTATTTTTAGCGATCAGTTTCTCCTAGTCTCTAAATTAACTCGCTCAAATTCATTTCAACTGACGCCCTTTCAGGTTGGCTCATGTGTCGGGATGGAATCACTGGGCCGCCCACGACAAGGGGGGATTACTGTCTTGCAGGAGGGCCCCCCCTACCCCTCCCACCAATCGTAATATATTAGCTGGCAGCGTCCTCACGTCACATTATTTAGGGCATTTTCAACGAGTATTTTTAATTGTGCGTGTCATCCCCCTCCTGCACCCCCCGCTCCCTCCTAGTAATTACAACTAAAATCTCATATAAATCTACGTCATCTAAACATATTGTTGTTCAATATTTGTTTAAAATTGGGATTATCACTGAATGAATAGTAAATCCAATCATATATTTGGGATGGAGGTTGTGAGTTGAAGAATGCTTTAGAAATATTTGAGATTTTGAAAGATAAAAGTTAAGATTAAATAAAAAAAATTTAAAAAGAAACTTTCGGGGGGGGGGGGTGGAACTTTAAATGAAAATTTTGCAAGATTAAAAATTCTATTTTTCTAGAATCAAAGAACAATTATATTACACAGTAGGAATTAAACAGTAAAATAATACTAGTTACATGACACATTAACCTGACTTATGGCAGAGTAGTTCTATGTACGCCATTCAAAAATACACTTTAAAAGTTTTTTAGTCTGTGCTTTCTAAATCCTGAAGGTCTTCAAGCTGCGATCTCTTCAGCACAGTTGATTTTTTTTGCATCTGGAAACTCTTTGCGATGCTGTTCAACAATTTGGAGCAAGTGCTGCTTTTCCTCCTCTGATTTGGTGAGAGATGAGTTGAATGATAACGCCAGTGCAATTCCTCGCTCGGCACAGTCATTGACAACTTTCAAGAAAGAGACCACTGCTGTTGCCTTCTGAAAGGATGAAGTTTATTGCCAGGTGGAAGCATCAGTCATGAGAAAATTTTCGGGAAGCAGAAGAGCATTAAAGAAGATCAGCGATGACGTGGTCACAAAATCCTTTAATGTCTCTAATGTGCTGAAGGATCATTTGTGCTGCGAATGCACCTTTCTTCTTTCTGATCGTCAGAAGATTTCTCCATGAATTACCTCAAGCACTGAGATAAGTTGAGAAAAGAGAACCAGAGGAATGAGTTTTGCACTAAGGTACCAGAGATGTCGGCCAATCGTTTTCAATGCAGTCTGAGAAATGAAGGGAGAAACATTCTTATAATCAATAAGAAGCTTGATGAAATCCAGATCTTATAGAGGTGCGTCTGCTAGAATGGGACACTGAATTCAAGCTTTAATGTAAACCAAGGATGCAAAGATACCGAATTCTGTAATTGATCTGTCTTCATGCTTAGTAAGCTTGAATTATTTTAGACATCCACCTTGCATGGTGATAAGACCGGGAAGGGGGGGGGGGATTCCTCACTGGAAGATAAGATTCAGAGTCAGAAGTTCTTTGTAATCTTCACGTGGCAAATATCTTGAGTTTTCTTTCATCTGGAGGATATATGAACAAAATGTGATGACTTTTTCTTTTAATGGCTTGAGATTTTGCTCCAGTCGAAAATCGTGGCATATACTAAATTCTTCCTGTCTAATTTATGGCCAAAACATCTTAAAGCGCTTGAAAAACAGCACATCCGGTCCAGTTGTACTACCCCCAAAATGTCTTATTGAAGACGGCTGTGTTTGTAAACATACCATTGGCCTGTAGGCTCGGTTAGGGGAAGTACCTAGCTCAATAAACATTGGCATGTCCACTGGACAGTATACAAGCAAAGAAATAGTTCATGAAAAAATTGTACCAACTGACTGCCACACGGCTGTGTTTGTAAACATACCATTGGCCAGTAGGCTCAATTAGGGGAAGTACCTAGCTCAATGGACATTAGTATGTCCTCATGAAAAAATTCTACCGAATGTCAACCGGACGGCTGTGTTTGTAAACATACCATTGGCCAGTAGTCTAAATTAGGGGAAGTACCTAGCTCAATAAACATTGGCATGTCAACTGGACAGTATACAAGCAAAGAAATACTTCATGAAAAAATAGTACCAACTGACTGCCAGACGCTGTGTTTGTAAACATACCATTGGCCAGTAGGCTCAATTAGGGGAAGTACCTAGCTCAATAAACAGGAGTTGTGTCAACTTCTATGCCAGTTAAATGAACAACACTTTTCGACCTAGTAGTCATAACTAAATGAATGATATTTATATAGCCGCAACATTTGATCTTATAACACTTGATTTTTTATAGCTAAATTGAAATGCACTGGTGAAGCTGGCTATTTATATGAACATCAAAACTTCTAGAGATTTCTAGATTTCCCGGAACTTTCTCAATTTTCCACGTTTTTCTAGAAGCTTGTATAACCTTTTATAGATTTCCTAGAACCTTCTAGAAATGTATAGATTTTTTCTAAGACTTTCCAGAACCTTCTAGCATTTTCTGTGTGCTTTATATATACATACTCACATTCAAAATGATTTAAAATTTCAGATTCGATGAGGCAGTACTAAATAAAGTCATATATTCATGAAATAAATTTTTTCTGTGCTGTTTTGAAGTCAAAGGAAACACAAAAACAAAATGCTCCAAAAAAAGCGTGACAAAAAATTATTTTGAGCCACCCTAATATATACATATAATTTTAGCATTTTATGAATCTATAATCCTATGTGGCCCTACACATATTAATGGTGACTTTCTGGGATCTACAATCGTGGCCCTACACTTATTAAAACTGACTTTATCAGATCTACAATCGTGGCCCTATACATATTAAAGTTGACTTTCTGGGATCTACAATCGTGGCCCTACACATATTAAAGGTGACTTTCTGGGATATACAATCGTGGCCCTACACATATTAAAGGTGACTTTCTGGGATCTACGATCGTGACCCTACACATATTAAAGGTGACTTTCTGGGTTCTACAATCGTGGCCCTACACATATTAAAGGTGACTTTCTGGGATCTACAATCGTGGCCCTACACATATTAAAGGTGACTTTCTGGGATCTACAATCGTGGCCCTACACATATTAAAGGTGACTTTCTTGGATCTACAATCGTCTCCAGACATCTTAACCAGTATTGTTCCTATTTTTTTGTGGGCTCTAGGCAGTCTTCATCGATATTGATGGGGCTCACGGCAATGGTTCCTCACTGGGCCCTCTTGGCACCAGATATTTAATAGATATTAATGCTTAAATTAACCACTGAGTACGGGGTTCTATACGATTACATAGTTTGTGTATTTACAAGAATGGCCCTGAACTTAATTTAGTTTTATCAAGAAGTGTTATGTATCAAAATTAATAGGTCTACACGCATATTTCTGATAGCAAATGTTGATAAAGGTAGTTTTGTTGTTGTTGTTTTAGAATCGATTCATTTCCTGACTTCATTACCTCTGCCTAGGTGTCAAGTTCTACAAATGGAATTACAACCATGTTCGTACTCTGGACTGGCCAGGCGCTGTTTCTAAGGCCAGTTTGGTTATCTTTGTGAAATGGTGTGATCTGCCAGTTTTAGCTTTTCAACTCGAGATTTTTGTACGATTATTTTGTTAGTTAGCAAGCACGAAGCGAACAAATTACTAATAAAAGATGCAAATTTAAAAAAAAATCTAAATAGAAAATGTTTGTAAACTGCTTCAGTAAGATACAATATAATAATAACTGTATAGACAAACAGACCAAGAGACCAACAAACTGTTAGATAGGACGACTGGTGGACAGACAGACAGAAACACAGGTGGATGGACAGAGGGTTGGGCGGACAAACAGACAGAAAAATACAGACAGACGTATGGATTGACGGACGGATTGATGGATGGATGGGTGGGTGGATACATTAAATTGGTTGAGTACGGTAGACAAAGCAGAGGATACAAATAATGCAGTCATGGTAGCGTAATGCAGAGTTAGAAAAAATCTAGCAACAATCAATAGATGTTCAGTTATTTTTCAGCTCCAAGGTTTTATTGGTCATTATTTTTTTAATGTCTTCTTAACGACGTTAGTCAGAAGAATAAATTTGGTTTTTGTTGTTGTTGTTGTTGTTGTTGTTTATTTGTTTGTTTGTTTGTTTTAAAGTTTATTAGCACACAATAGTTGCGTCCTACTCAGCATAACAACTAACTCCACTCGTGTGAAGCAATGCTGTTTAAATTATTGGGAGCCTGTGTCGCTGAATACTTTAAATGAGACACAGGCGATTGTAACGTCTGTCAAAGTATGGATAGTGTCAACATAATAAAGAGACTATAAATAATAAAGTTAGTATGATGCTGACATTATAAAGTAGGATCAAGCACAATACAAAACAAGAGCAGATAATTAGCCATGACTCACTTAGACGACAGAATAGTCCTCCCCCGACCCCCCCCCCTTTCCAACTGTTAAAAAAACCCACGCTCTGTACGAATTCCTCACTTTCAAATGGTTCCCTTCCAATCAGTGCAGGATTTACCTATAAGCTATACAAGCTTTAACTTAGGGCCCCCACTTTTTTTTGGGGGGGGGACCCAAAAATTTTGTCTGAGTGAGCGATTGTCATTTATACTAAAATATTTGGCACCGACATATTATATTAGGGGTGTGCCGGAATCCGGTCCGGAATCCGGTTCCGCCGGATTTTGCACTATCCGGTGAAATCCGGTTCCGCCGGATTTACATGTATCCAGAATAACCGGATTCCGGAATCCGGAAAATACCGGATTTCTGAATTTGCCAGATTTTGTGACTCACCGGATCATAATCTGAAATAAAAGTAATTCTCTTTTCCTGAATTCCACACAATTACGATACATTAATCGATTGTTTCGAGCGTTGAGCTTGTTTAATGTTTTGAACATACCAGAGGCTAGAGTCAGCACCGCTAATAGTGGCCGATCGGCCCTATTCCATACATGATAGTGCGGGGATGAGTAATTATTATTCGTGACGTCATCTTAACCGCAATCACCAATGACGTTGTAACAGAAATAATAAGCAACTATGCTGCCCAAGCGCCTGGCACCAGCCCGCCACCTTCATAACAAAATAAATAACAGAAATGAATGGTTTTTGATAAATTCAACATTTAAGTTATTTAGATTTCTCTGAGAGATGGAAAAGATGTCTTCTTTGTTATTAAATTAAAATTCATCACCCACGAGATTTCCTGTTGAAAAAATAGTTCAAATATAAATATTAAATATTGTAAAATGAAAAATAGAATATTTTTCCATTCTGAAATTTCCGTGAAGAAACACCAATTCTCTAACACTAATTAATATAACA
This sequence comes from Bulinus truncatus, assembly GCA_021962125.1. Lineage (NCBI taxonomy): Eukaryota > Metazoa > Mollusca > Gastropoda > Planorbidae > Bulinus > Bulinus truncatus. The sequence goes on along the minus strand of JAGDYQ010000036.1, from coordinate 1,415,216 downwards.
AGTCACTGAGTTGGTAATATAACCCTAACCCTAACGTAACGTCTTCCATTAAAAGCAATTCCTTCCCAATTTTTTTTATTCTTTAATTCTATTTTATAATAAAGGTTATTATAATTCTATTTAATCAAGGAATTAAAAGTCAAATATACTTTAAAAAAAAATTACCGTAATTTTAATTCATATTTTGATTTATATTATCGTTCACTCAATTGTTAAAAATACGTATCATTTTTGAGTAAAAATTAACATTACGTTAGCGGTCTAGTATAAATTTAAAGGTCTTTGGTGATCTCTATGTCACCAAGCCATCTTCGGCGATTCTCGCTTGCGCTATGATCTGTGCTCTTTGGTTTAAACGACGGTATGACGTAGCCGCGGCCCGCGGCGCTCAGCTGTAATTGTGTGGCATCACTGGAATGTGTACATTATTTGGCTGTGGACTTGGAGTAACTTAACACTGTTAACAAACTAATAGTCATTAGTTAGTTATCAACATCTTATTCTTACTTTTTTAGGCTTGAATAATGGCTTTGTCAAATGCCAATTGAATTCATTAAAATTTGTATTTCAATTTTCAAACTTGTAAAGTACAGAAATACAGAATTATTGTTGTCAATTCAATCTTGTTATTTGTGTTTTCCAATTAATTATCCATTTCAATACACATCATAAACTATGAACATTTGAACAATAACAATAAGCAAAAAGCATCCATCATCCAATGAGCCAATGACTAGACGAGATGAACTCAGATGATGAGTCTGACTTTCTCCTCAGATTCAAAACAATTAATGCACTACAATAGTTAAAAATTACACTGCCAAGTGGCAACTGCCAAAGTAATGAAAGTAATAGTAAAGTTGTTTTCCTTTGACCTTGCAGCGAGTTAGAACTTAACAGCGAGTTTAGTTACATACGGATTTCTGAATAATTTCTATTTTCTAATTTATTTCAAAGTTCTTCACTTCCAACTTCCAATCAGCCAATGTAATTTAGCCATTTAGGCCAACTGTTCAGAGTGCATCCAAACCCTCAGATTTACCGGTATCTGCAAAGTACCAAAATCCGGAATAATAATCCGGATCCGGTACCGGATCCGGCGGGTTTTGCATAAGAAAATCCGGATTCGGATCCGGTTGGAAATAACGGACCCGGCACACCCCTATATTATATATATATATATATATATATATATATATATATATATATATATATATATATATATATACAAGGCCGTAGCCAGGATTTTGTTGTTTTTTTTTTTTTTTTGGCTGTGCGGAGAGTTTTATATAAGAAAAAATTGGAACACAATGATAAAGAAGTATATTTTATAATAAAATTTGATTTTAGAATTAATTTGGGGAGGGGGGGGCTACAGCCCCCAAGCCCCCCTGGCTACGACCTTGTAAATATATATATACACATAAAGGGCCCCGTATCTCATATAGCTTAGGGCATTATCAAATCTAAATCCGGCACTGCTTCCAATGGCCAGTAAAGATCTCAGTCTCCAGAAGTTCCAAGAACGACTCTAGTTGAAAACAAAGCATTAACATCAAACGATGGCTCGAAACAAGAGGAGTAATTAATCGATAAATTATACGAGACACTAAACATCCGTAGATAGGCCTACTAAAGATGTCCCTCGTACTAAACATACAAGTACAAGAACCCAAGGTGCAAGAATGACTACGAGTAGGCCTAAATCTGAAATGTGCTACTCAAGTAAAAGTAGGCTACTTGGTAAAACAAGTATCAAGTTACTTAACTCTGATAGACACTAGTACTAGTCCTATTTAGGCGCTACAACAAAATTAATAGATTTTTTTTTTATATCTAGCCTATTTTGTAAACCAATAAGTAAACATACTGTGATTCCTTCCTCGAATTCATGTAATGTCTTCTTTAGCTTTTAATTGGGAGGAAGCGGGTCGATACATGGGGTGGGGTGGGGAGCCTACTTTAACTATATAACTGGGCGAATGTCTGCCGGTGAAGAAAGATTTTCTCAGTAAACTCTGAATGTTTACACTGGGCAACAACCAAGATCATTTTCTTGAATAAAACTTTTATGCTTAGTTTAAATAAAATATTTGCAAACGTAGCATATATCGTGTCATTCTGTTATGGAAAATAAAAATCTCTATTGAATTAAGTTTGTCTCTAAATGCTAAGTCATGCAGTAAGGTGGCATGACTAACGTTTACTATGATTTCGCCAATTAAGTAATAACTTTGAGAATGTAGTATTTCGCGAGATTCAACAGCTAATTTTTACTTTTCTTTTTGAAAAAATAATAGCTTTTGACCTCGACCTTTTGCAGTTTTCAGTGAGATCAAACTACAAATGCGATAGCAGAAATAATTCGAACATGGTAACTTGATGAAATTTGTGTTATAGGCTATTAGTGGGGGTTCTATGTTGACAAATCATGCATTTTTGTGCTACAAACACCAAACCTGGCACATATGTTCAGTTTTTTATGCTGAATAAAATGTGATACAGGGCCACATCAAAAATTTTGATCAGTTTCTATTTATAGTAACATTAAAAATGGCCGCTTAAAGAAATTCATGTAAGGTGACAAACTGATAATTTTTAAGCTACAAACACCAAACCTGGCACACATTTTCAGTTTATACTGCAAAACAAAATGTGATACAGAAAATGCACAAGTTTGTTAAGTTTCTTTTTTTAGTAACATAAAAATGACCACAAAAGTACATTTTGAGTATGATGATATATTGACCTTACATTTTTTAATCTGGTTCAATTAGTTCAATTTGTGTTAGATGCTTAAACTGGATGTTGTACTCAAAAGTCAGCTCCACAGAGACAGCTGCATAAAGCAGTGCATTTTAATCCGGCCTTGTTGCACTTACAACGCTTGGATCTGCAGTCTTTTTTACAAGCACATTTCAACAGTTCACGACAAGTCATAGATGCTTGTGGCAAAACAGTCCAAAAAGGCTGCCATTGTCTGTCCATGAACTGCCAACCTCACTCACTTGGATCATAAAGCACTGGTTGTCGTTCATGTGCCTGGCTCCAAATATGGCATCCTTGGTAAATTGCCCGTTTGAAAGATTCGTGTGGTCAATGGGTTTATTAGAGATCACATCTGGACCTTGAGTGTTAATAATAAGCTTTTGTGATTGTACTGTAAGAAGATATCGTGCTAGGAATGCGAACAACTGGGTCTTGTTCGCATTCACCCGCAAGAAACTTCCCCACTGCGATGGTAATACGGTCTCTGGCGTCACACGCTTTCTCTTCTCTTGTCCTCGGCGCTCTCTTGTGAAATCTTTTATTCTTTCACTTCGATAACAGTCCCACACTACATCTAGACGATGGGAGATATTTTGCAGGGTCTGCATCATATAGGGGATAACCACCTGGTTTGTGTAGTCAGCAAATGTTCTTGCAGATCCTGGCCTCAACATATTGACAACAGCCGCCCCATCAAGGATGGTCATGTCAGTGACTGTTGGCACTGCTGATGAAGTTTGGGGAGGTTCCAAACACTCCAGCAACCCCGACTTGCTTGACACTCTCATTCGTCCTTCACAGGACAGTGATGGAGGAGCCGACTGATTTTCATTTGAAAAAAAGTCTGTCAAGCCCTCATTTCTGGTTTGGCATGCTACATACAACCTCGAAAAGAGGTAACAGTCACTTTTCAGTGATGAAATCCTAAACTGTGGTGCTGATCGCTTCTTTCTTTGTAGATGAATGTTTTACTTCTTCGATATACTCTGTCAATTCAGCAAAGACCAAAGCTTTTCGAATTTGATCAGATCTCTGATCTGCGCAGTCTACTTTAGGCTGAGCTTTTCTGTATAGGCTAGCGACACAGGCAGGGTTGTATTTCAGTTCTTGGGCAATCACATCATATATCATTGACCATCATCTCATCTTAATGAGGTTGTAGTTTCAAACCTTTTAGTTTACTACCGATTTTTAATTACTGTTTATCGCACAACATATGCTAACCAAAAATATACTGTTTTAACAATCATGGTTAAATAATATAATACACATGAGTGTTTGTACTAGGGTTTCGGTTAATATTATGGTAATGTAAAATTAAGTAACATTAATGTTGGTGTTACTGTTAATAAGTGCCAAGGTTAGGAATATGTCCAGCTAGAAAATTATGACTTTTGTGATTTAAGATAGGTCTAATTCTCAACGTTTGCCGAGGACTAAACTTTTTACATTTTAAATTATAACAAATTAAATAAACCTAACGTTAAGTCACCCTATCTATCCCTAAACTGGTAACCCTAATCGTCATTTATAAAAAATTTAAATAACAATTTTAGTGTAAAATTTACTAATGAAATGTAACTTACTTTTCAGGTCATAGACATACTTCTCAGAGAAGTATTTTTAACCCTTCGTAAATTTTTTCTCTGATGTCCCTACATAAGTACCTACATAAGTATCTACATAATACCCTACATAAGTCCCTACATAAGTCCATATATATGTCCCTACATAAGTACCTACAAAAGTCCATACATACGTCACTACATAAGTTCCTACGTAAGTCCCTACATAAGTCCCTTCATATGTCCCTACATAAGTACCGACATAAGTACCTACATAAGTCCCTACATAAGTCCATATATATGTCCCTACATAAGTACCTACATAAGTCCCTACATATGAATCTACATAAGTCTCTACATAAGTCCCTACATAAGTCCCTACATATGACCCTACATAAGTCCCTACATAAGTCTCTACATAAGTCCATACATAAGTCTCTATATATGTCCCTACATAAGTCCATACATAAATATCTACATAAGTCCCTATATATGTCCCTACATATGACTCCACATATGTCTCTACATAAGTCCCTATATAAGTCACTACATGTCCCTATATAAGTCTCCACATACGTCACTACATAAGTTCCTACATAAGTCTCTGCATATGACCCTACATAAGTCTATGCATAAGTACCTACACAAGTTTCTCATAAGTCTTTACATAATCTTATATCGGGACTTTTTGTGACTTCTTTTGAACGTCAGAAAAATTAAATTTTGGTAATAAATTTAAACTCATTATATCTTAGATTAGACGAAAATGTAGAAAAAATAATCGAGAATTAATAAAATTTAGCGAGCTAAGTATTAATCAAGTATATAAATATCAATAACACAAAGCGACCGGAGGCCCATTATGATATTTTCACAAATACAGCTGACGCGCAGGAATACATGTGAGAAAGGTCAATTGCGATTCAGTACTCTCGCACTGAAGGCTTTATTTTAATTCTAAATGTATGTGTACTCGGTAACCAATAAAATAATCAAATAGGACAAATCTTTTAGTTAATTTTGGTATAAAAAAGGAATTTTTTTTCTATGTTTACTGCTTTAGAAAACGTGTTGCAAAATTTGAGTTGGAAATAAATAAATTCCTACGCGTCTGCAAATAGTCCCTACGCTTTATGATAACATACGTTAAAAAAAACAAAGATTTGTTTTGGCTCTGTTTCTAAATTTAAAATATTCTTATTTGTGAACACATTTTAACTCATGTCATGTTTGTAGCATGATGATGTACGATCTATATATAAAAATGCAACATAGAACCCCCACTATGTAGTTAAGAAAGTAATTCGCATTCTTTGTTTAAAACTCAGCTAATTTTTTCATTATTTCTTTACTATTTTCTAATAAAATTACATTAGCTAATTATCCCCCATCTCTTTTTTTTTACTCGTTATCATATTAGGGTCGCTTCATCATCTAATGTCTTGTGGTTATTCCTAGAGATCGAGAAATTCACTCTGCATAAGAAAGACATTATGATATTCCAGTCTGCTAATTCTCGTTGCCATGGAAAAATGAATAACCTGTGAGATCATTTTTTCTCAAGATTCCTGTTTTTAAACCGGCAAGTAAAGCTATGCATACGTTTATTTGAAAACTATTAATTCAAATAGGACATGGAAAAGCCAACTTAAAATCTGAGCCGTTATAGTTAAATTACCAAACTATTATTAATCTATCTTCTCTATCTTTAATGTTTTGATGTTTCACTGTTACATGAAAATGAAGAAATGGGGGGGGGGGGGGGAATATGTTTAAAATGAAAGTTTTCTATCGAATTTTGTATTAATTTTGAATGCAAAAAAAAAAAAAACTCGTTAATTTTTCTTCAAACTATTTTTCAAATCTACTCTACTTTGACTTTCACACATTTGTAAATACTATGTTCGTTACATTGTGTCATACGTTTGTTGTTTTTTTTTTTTAACTTAATGCATTTCGCCTACTCCCTCCCATATCTCCCCCCTCCCCCAATCAACAGATGTCGCCCTGTCAAAATGAGTTATTGATGCCCAGTATAGGAGTAAGCAGAGACTGCAAGGCATTGGGCCCCATGATCAGAAAAGGGCACTGAACAGCGCATTGTCTTTATGAATTTGTGTATCGCGGTTCAGTAAAAAAAATCGTGTAAACAGAGCCCCACTACGAAAAATGAGCCATATCAAGTATTAATTCCGTTTAAATATTATATTAGGTGGCCCCAAAAGGTAATTTTGCCCAAATAAACTCGGGAACTCTCTGCATGGGTCCCCGAAATAAATATGAAAGGTTATGTTTGTGAATAACTAATTAGTACCTAAAAAATGCCATTGAATACCTTGGCTATCTGAAGGGGACCGTTCAAAAATTAAGTAGCACTTTTTTCTTTCTTTTTAACACCCAACTCACAATTCAGCCCCTCCTTAGGGGCCATCCATAAAAGACGTCCACACAAAGGGGGGGAGGGGGGGTTCAGCAAAAAGTGGACTAAAGTGGACATGGGGGGAGGGGGTTGAGGACAGAGTGGATGTCCACAATGTAGTGTTTTTGCATAAATTTACTGCAAAAAATTCCAGTTTAATGACAAAAGAGTTATAGAAATCGGAAGCCGTTTTATTATTTAAAAGTTGTCAGCAGTATGCCGACAGATACATGTTGTTAAAACGAAACAGACAAAATGGCGACTGTAGTGTCGGCACAAAAGGTTTTTTTTCTCATGTAAATATTTTTAATTTCAAATTTTATTTTTTTTATTGTTCATTTTTATTTTAACTAATTTTATTATCGCTCTTTACAATAAAAAAAAATTTGGCAGTATTGATGGGCAGTCAGTGCACATTCTTTCTTAGCCAGGACGACAAGGCTAGAGTTCCTTTGGGCCTTCCAGCTGCATCAAAACAGGCACCACTTCTAATGCATCTGGAATACCGTATCCATTTGCCTGACCATGATTGGGTTTTGGCAGATAGGCATAAACTAATACCTTCAGTTTATGCTGCATGTATTATCAAGGATGGCAGTGTGATCTATTCTGGACCAACATCTATATCAATAAGGAATGGTAAACATGACTCCAGTACTGCTGCCTCACATGTTGCGGATTTTGATGTACTTGTCTCTCAGGATATTTTCAAGAATGTGGCATGTACAAATGGTGGATTAGTAAAGCCTATAGTTATTATTACTGTTGACGGAGGCCCAGACGAGAACCCACGGTATCCAAAAACTTTGAACGCTGCATATAATTTGTTTACCAAGCACAATCTTGATGCTTTTTTTATAGCCTGTCATGGCCCGGGTCACAGTGCCTACAAAGCGGTAGAACGACGAATGGCCCCATTGTCTCATGACCTGTCAGGCCTCATTCTTCCTCATGATCATTTTGGGTCCCATTTGGATGCAAATGGTAAAACTATAGACCAAAACCTGGAAAAAGCAAACTTTAAAAAGGCTGGAGAAATACTCTCTGAAGTTTGGAGTCAGGCTGTCATTGATGGCTATGATGTGCATGCACAGTATGTTGAACCAAGCAGCACAAGCATATTTCTTCCATCTCCCTCTGTGAATTGGTGTTGGAATCATGTCTTACAGTCTCAATATTTTCTGCAGATCATCAAATGTAATGATGTGGAGCAAGACGAACCAACTATAATGAACTATTTCCCAAACGTTTCATTCCAGCTCTTGTACCTTTTGTTAGTCATGAAGCAGGCGTCATGGCTGCAGCTATCGGGAGTAGTAGTGGTACTTATGGATCACTGTTTCAGAGGCTTGCACTGATTGGTCTGGAGCCCGATCACAGTTACAGTAGCATGCCTTTTGATCTCTATTGTCCATCAGTGGCTGGAAAAATTCCCAAGCGAATGTGTTTCTGTGGCAAATACTTCCCATCACAGGTGGCAATGAAAAAAACATAAGGTCATCCATTACAATATTCCTGTTTGTGAACATGATGAGGCAGAAGTATCAGACAAGGAGATTGAACCAGAAATTGAAAATTCACCAACAGATGTAGTCATCATACGAAATATGTTTGAATGGCTGCAATCGGAATTTCAATCCCGCTGAATAATTGTGGTTTAATGCTTTGCATTTTTTAATTATAATTCAATAACATGTTTTTAAACAGTAATTTTTTTCATATTTAGAATTTTGAATTTCTGAAAAAAAATGTTTGTAAATATGTACTCTTTATATTTAAAAATTCGAAATACTCATTAATTCATGTTCGGTAAATTTTATGTTTTGGACGTCCACAACTGGGGGGGGGGAGGGGGGGGGTCCAGTCAAAAGTGGACAAATGTGGACAAGGGGGGAGGGGGGGTAAAAAATAGCAAAAAATTGGTGGACGTCTTTTATGGATGGCCCCTTACCAGTGGCGTTCAAAGCTTTTGTTCCACCCGGGGTGAAATTTGCAAATGCCATCCCTTTTTCGAAATCCAAACTCCTAGAAACGCAACTAAATATATTTAAAATGACAGTGTCACAGGGCAGGAACTGAGGTGGAATCCCCAAAGGTAAAAAGAAGAAACACCTGGCGATGAGATCTAGAAGATGACACCACAAAGATGGGACATACTTGGAACCAGTTGGAGAGGATTGCAAAAGACAGAGGACTCTAGATATCTGTTGTTGATGGACCATACCCTACCATGGGTGATGGACAATGATATTACCCTACCATGGGTGATGGACAATGATATTACCCTACCATGGGTGATGGACAATGATATTACCCTACCATGGGTGATGGACAATGATATTACCCTACCATGGGTGATGGACAATGATATTACCCTACCATGGGTGATGGACAATGATATTACCCTACCATGGGTGATTGACAATGATATTACCCTACCATGGGTGATGGACAATGATATTACCCTACCATGGGTGATGGACAATGATATTACCCTACCATGGGTGATTGACAATGATATTACCCTACCATGGGTGATTGACAATGATATTACCCTACCATGGGTGATGGACAATGATATTGATGATGATGGTGAAATTAATTTAATTATAAATCTAAAAAAAAAATGTTCTTGTTTTAAATGTATCTAGACAAAAAAAAACCACCGACCCCCCCCCCTCGACCCCCAATTTTAATATAAAATGTAAACCTAATATTTACCCTTAGATTTAAAAAAAAAAGATGAAGTTTGTTACTTTGCCCTTAAGTCCTCAATTGTTAGAAGCCATTTAACTTCATTAGCTTTACATTGTAGGCTGATTTGTGTATTTTTATTTTAAGACTTTTTGTGCTAGAGACAGATTGTCGGACGAGGTAAAATATGCGGCACGCCTCATTAGCCGCCGTATTTCGTTCACCGTTTTTTGACTGTCGCATTGCTTAATCTTATTGCACATGACCTTGCTGACCATATCAGCTCTGTCTTGAAAAGCTTTTCTGTTGATCACAAAATACTAGCTGCCATGATGGTGATAAAGACTTCAAAGCTTTTGAAGGTTGACTCTTATCAGCACTTTACAGCATACGTATTGCACCTTAATACTACCGACAGCATCAATAAAAATGAAGAATTTCAAGACCGCAATTATAGAAGACGATGCAGCATTCGCAGAGGATAAAGAAATGATAAAGACCCTGAAAGAAGGCATGTCTTCAGTGTGTATATTGCTTCTTGTAGATGATCAGCTTAGTGCATCAATAATGGATGCCTCTGAGAGCAGCACTAACGCCATCAATGACAGTCATAGACACAATCATAAGTCAGTGAAGGCATCATGTCCAACGAGTTGGAATTCAGCACTGATGATGATTCAGTCTATACGTCACTTGAAAAGATGATGATGATAAAACTGTTTATTTCTGTTGTTTTAAATAATAAAACTTTTCCCCAAGTATTGTAAAATTGTTTTATTGCTGAAGTTTTATCAATTCAATATTGTCTAGGCGTCAGCCGAATTTTAGCCAAATATTTCGTAATCTGCCAAAAATCAGCCGAAAATCAGCCGCAAATGTCAATTTACTCAATTTATGGTCAAATTCGGCTACGCCGGCTATCAGCCGAAAAATTATGTCAGCCAGCCGAAACTTAAAAAAAAATTCGGCTGGCAGGTCTAGTGGCGGCACCCCAGGCCCCCGCATGCTACGGGCCTGGATAGTCACACTCCCATGTCGACATGCAGTTCGCCGGGTCAAGACTGGACTAATAGTCTAATATAAAAGAGTATTTAAATTGGCAAAAATGATTCACACACCCCACCCACACACATACACACACAGCTACCTTTGAAACAAGGTGCTAATATTTTAGGAAAAAATAAATAATGTTATGACTTAGTGAATGTTTCTGTGATTACAAATTTACATTCCTTTAAGAAAAATTAACGCGAATATCTATTTATAAAGCACATCACGTGACCTTCATTATTTTGGCAACATGGCTGCTTACGAGTAAACTTTCTGTTATCCATTAGTTTCGAGATACCATCATGGGTTTGTGTTAATGCGTTTTTTAAAAATTTACAAAATGTATGAGTAATCAGTTCAGTTGATTTTTTTCTTGCTTCTTAAGGTAAAAAACATTTGTAACTATACTAATCAAGCCAACAGTATTTTAAATAATAATCATTAAAATCAAATCATTGGACTGTTTATTCCTTCGCACTGGCTCCGGTACCGTCATTTGACGGTGCCGGTATCTTTTTTTTACCGCTTCCGTCAACAGAATGAACTCTTATGATGTAAAGTTATAAATGCAGTTTATATTATGATATTATCGGCGATCGTTTTAACACATTTAAAGAGTAAACAGAATGAATGAGAACTCTTATTTACTGCAGACGTTGATGACGTTATTTACTGTTAAAAGTCGGAGATATTTTTTTTTTCGGGGACCATAAATAGATATTGCTCCACACCCTATCCCTAATCCTAACCCTAATCCTATCCCTAACCCTAATCCTAACCCTATCCCTAACCCTAATCCTATCCCTAATCCTGAAAAAAAATCTGAAAAAAAAAATTATGATTTATTAAAAAATGACCATCAATAGATAATGCTCCACACCCTAACCCTATCCCTAACCCCCTAACCCTGATCCTGAAAAATAAAATCTGAACAAAAAAATGTATGTCTCTACCAGGAATCGAACCCGCACATAGCTAGCCAAACTGGGTCTCAGCCAAGCGAACAACCTACATCACTAGCGCGCCACACAAACTAACCTCTCATTTTAATGTATAATTGCTCGGCTATGCAAATGTTGACGGAAGCGGTAAAAAAAGATACCGGCACCGTCATATGACGGTACCGGAGCCAGTGCAGTATTCCTTCTGACTTGGAAGTAGTAAACATTCCATCTAAGTATGAACTAACAACTTAACAAGGCTAAAATTTAAGAACTAAATCATACATATTATACAATATATCCAATTCTTCATATTAGATCTGTTTAAATATTATGTTCACATGTTAAAAAGTGGGCACATCCCAGAAAAATGAGAAATAATACATAAGTAAATAAAATAGCTAGGCCATTCTAGACTATCAATCAGAATTGGTCATTCATTTGTTCCTTCCATTTGATAAGATAGTATATGAACATTGAGAACCATATATTCATAATTAATGATCTAATTTTTGCTGAGATATTTTTTTCAGTACAAGTACTAGGAACTTGTTATTCCTCATCAATGTTAACGTATAAAAAATACTTATACTATCATTACTATGACTACTCTGTCTTAAGTCTATGAGTTGTTGTTTTTTTTTTAAATTATGTATTCCTTATTTCAAAACTATTTTAATATAATTGTCATTATAATATATTTTTTTTGCTCACTCAAACTGAAATAAAAACAGCAATAAATAGGATTTGATAAAGTTTTGTCTACATTCTGCTGTCAGTTTTTTTCTAAACCTAAGATTGGTGGCAGTGATATTCTGGGTTATATTAGCAATTGGAAGCTTACATGATCAAATCTCAGAAATGCTTGTTCACTCCCAAAGCCAAAATAACACCTTAGCTCATTGCAGTCATGACTACGACTGAAGGGAGGAGACAGGGTAAGGGTCGTCAGATCATTTAACATTATCTTGCCAGTGGTCAGTTCTACTTCCCAAAAAATAAGCTATTTATGTGAATTTTTAAAAATAAACGTATTTAATTAGATATCAAAAGAAATGTTTTTGATTGCAGGGTATTTTAAAAATAATGAAAATTTTGTAATCTGAGATTTTTTTTTTTTATTTTAAATGTTTTTGACTCATTCAAAATGAGATTTAAAAAAAATATTTTATACATAAAAATTCTGCTTACAAAGCTATTATTCATGTCCAATTCAATAAAACCCATAATAATATATTAAAAATAACAATTTGATTCCTACACATTTTTACTACATTATTTTTTTATGCTTTTATACTGTTTCTAAAATCAACCTCCCCCCCCCCCCTCTCCCCAGTTTTAAAGTGAAAACTAGTTGATTTTCCCTAAAAATGGTAGCAGCATGTCTACAATCAGTCTATATCTATGAATTAATTTACCCATTAAAGTAAGAAAAAAATATACAAGTTCCTCATTGTTAGACAATATATAGATTTTTTTATCAGAATGTGGACCTTTTCTCGTAATATGTCTTCCATCAGCACAAAATCATTTAATAAAGCATGGTTTTCACTTTGTATCAAATTTCTGAAAAGCTACCTTCTCTTTGTCTAGCAACACTGCTTGAACCACACACCCTGTCCTACTCCTACAGCTTTGTAGAAAAATAAGCTACCTTTTCTCTACTCATTTTATTAAGCTAGCTGTTACCACCTGTATTGGCATCTTGTATCTCTAGCAACCTGTTAGATCTGCAACTAACATTATCGATTCTAATGTATACCTTGACTGATTTAAACATTTTCCTAAATTTTATTAGGATATAAATTTCAATGTAGTCATTTGTATATAAGTAAACCATTTAACTTATTGTGTACCACCAGGCTTGTAATGTACTGGGAATGTGGACAACTGTAATGTTTGGGAGAATTCAAATCTAAATAAAATGAGCCGGAGTTTCGGGAGAGGGCGTGGAGCCCTCAAGTCTCGCTTAAAGCCGATTCATATGCTTGGCAAGCACACACCTGTAGATGAGGATGAACCACCAGATGTTCCAGTTCAGGTAAGATAATAAGAATTTAGAAAGAGTCTCATCAGTTATACATTTTTTTATTAATTTTTTTTTGTTTTATGCAAAAGTTGTTTGAAATATATGGATTCTAATTGAAAAAATAATATATTATATATAGATATCATTTACTAAAAAATTAATTTTTAATTTCTTGTGTAAATAATAATAATATTTTTATTTCCCATTTTATCTTTTTAAGTTTGATTCACAAATAATATTATAAACCATTCTTGAATCTCATTGTAATCTTATTATCATAATATTTTTTCTATATATTAGATTTTAATAAAAAAAAATATTTTGAAGATCTGCTGTAGCAATTATATAAATTTATATTTAGCTTTTATAGTAACATTATAGCAACAAAATAAAAGTGAAGTAAAACACAACTTAATTTTTAATAATGTAACAAAAGATACTTTCTCTAGATAAACGAAACCCACTGTTTTGATAGTTATTTGAGCTTTCTACAATATTGTAATTTGAGTTTGCTATGATTCTTTGCGCTGTAATGAAATACAAAAATTTTGCTGAAAATAAAAAGTAGTCTTTGATTATTTTATATTTTAATCTTTTTTTTTATCAGTACTTTCAGGATTTCTGTTTTTAGATGAGAAATTATAGTTTTTAAAAAAAATTTCTGTATGTCTATGATTGCAAAAGATTTTATGAATAACAGGTAAATGAATTATCTGGAAATATTTTTAGGCATTTGGGTTTGAAGAAGTAGATGTTGATCATCAAGTTCCTTCAGTATTTGAAGCAAAGTTTGATGCTTCTGATGCTGATGATACCAGCAAGTATCTGAGGAAAGCATTTAACATTCTTCAGCCTGGATATCATGCTGCTAAAAGGATGCCTGAGATGGAAGGTGGTTATTTCAGTCATTGTCCTCGGTAAGAATGAATTTCTTTTTAATCTCTAGAGCTAATGTTATGAACAAGGCTGAGTTATGACTAACGGATTATTGAAAATATTTAGGTAGTGTAGTTAACAATATTGAATTCAAAGATTTCCAATTTAATAAGTACAATACAGTCTTCCCTCACCGCTTCAACTTTTGCTTCATTCTGTAACCGTTTCTATAGGATATATATTATATAAGCTATGTAGCATGCAGATAATTTTCAGTATTAGAGATAACATCAGATACTAAGTTATATATATATTAAGCAATGTGAGCTATAATTATATTCAAAGCAGTATTACGAAGGTCGTAAACATGTTTTTTATGCTCAAAATACAAAATTATTTCATTTGTAAATAAAGAATACTAATTTGAAGATATTCACCCTTTGCAGTAGAGTATAGAACCGATTAACTACAAATAAACAAAAGTAGTGCAGTGACAAACAGGATAAGTTAAATTGACGTTTGGTTTATCTAATAATAGGACTACTCACAGGAATCAGAAATAGTTAAACCAGCTGATTAATCACCATTGATGTGCATTTATTTATCCAAATACTGTTACCTCATAGTTTTTTTTTAAATATCTAGTAAAAAGCCCTATTTTATTAACAGTCATTGAAGGTTACTGTTCAGCAGCGCTGTGGTTTATTTTAGGTTTTTTATTATAAATATGATTTGGTGACGTTGGGTTGTTTTCAAGAAGTTTAGCAACAGCTGGAAGCTGTATTCAAACATTAAATTAAACTGAGATTGATCATTACTGATCAGAACAACCACAGCAAATTAAAATGTAGAATTGGGAACTGCCATTTACTCACTATTATGGCATCTTTATAACCTCGTAATTTATGTCATTTTCTCAACTTAAACACACAATGAATATCTCACAAGAAAATTATGGAAACCTATTAACTCAATATTTCCATTTTTGTTCTTTTTATTTAGCATTACCCTATCTAAACTCTATAATGAACTATATCATAGTCAATTTAACAAGAATAAGTAACTTATTAAAGAGTGGTTAATAATTAATAGCTCTGATTTAAACGGTATTTAACAGTTTTTGGAATTAACCACTCCCAGAATATATGCCAATGTAGGGAAATAAGCTAATGAGTATGATAACTCAATTTTTTAAAATTTTGTTTTAGCAGGTTTTGGAACTCACCCACTCAATTGAATGCAGCAAAAATAATTTATGTCTATGATTAGCTAGAGAAAAAGATTTTGCCAATAGTTAGCAATTATGCACTGTTAAAAGAAAGTGACATAACCTTTTCCATAGCATCTTCTCTGTTAGAAGAAAACTAGTTTATATAAGCTAAATTTGTTTAGCTATCTTTGAAAATCATTAACACAGCAAAGAAAACTAAATAATATTTTGGCCTGTTACATATCCTTTGTTCTGATTGCAAATGGCTGCATGCTTTGTGTAGGTTGACAATTGAAGATGCCTGGTACCTGTTTCAGTTTACCATAACTTTTTTGTTGTAAAAATAATTTTTGGAATGAGAAATTTAATTTTACACCTTTACATTGCTATATGTTCTAATTTTCCCTTTAAAAAAACAGTGGTGTCATGCTTGGCAAACAATATTCTAATCTTCGCAAACTTATGGAAGAAAGAGCACAACTTGAAACATTGAAAGATTGCCTTATCCGAGTGAAATCTGCCCAGGTAGGTTGACCATTCAGTAAAATTTCAAATAGGTTATTTATATATTAGTTAATTTATTGTGCTCATAATTAGTATGTCATCAAATGTCTCATAATACTGACAATATTGAACCGGCTATTTTTTTCAGTCTTTTGTGGAGGAGCTAGAAAGTTTAGTGCAGACAGAATCTAAGACTGCTTACTTGATACAACATGGTTGTTTGATAGAATGTCCTGTTACAAAACTATACTGCTTGAATGCTTTATGTGAAGATCTGCGTCTTCATGTGGCTCACTGGAACAGTATTAAGCAAAGATTGAATACAAATCACTGGTTACTGCCTCGTCTTGGCCAGCTTTGTCTGCAGCTACAGCACATCATGCAAGTTTTGACTTCATTTGTACTCAGGGCTGTCAGTATGCTTGATCAGCTGATACACTTGGGTTTTGAAGTCTTTGCTCATGGAAATATTGAAACACTGACACCTGAGGTTAAATGGAACATTACTAGAGGTTTAGAGGATTTCAATATTATAGTGAATGGTCTAAAGCTTCATTTTCAAGTTGACAAATCCCTTACTTTTGGTGTCCATCATTTTCTGATGCCATCTAATAACAGTTCATCTGTTTTAACTTCAGCTTTAACAAAACCTCTTAGGATTATTCCATTTCATAAAATATTAGGAATTCTCGCAAATGAGAGATCTAAATATGCTGCTAGACTTACTCATCAGTTCTTCACACAAAATGAACAATTTCTTCAAATTCTTTCAAAGGGCAGTCTTCCAGGCTTTGAGTGGGATGACTACTTTCCTCAATTGAACCAGCCTCATACAGCGATGATGAGATCTGATACTGGGGATTACCACACTGTCACGGGCAGCAGTGCCAGTATTAGCGCGACATATATTAAAATTGGCTCTCTGCGAGCTCCAGATCTTTCTAATCTTGCATCTCCACTGCTGCATTTTTCTCAAGCAGAGCAGGAGTTTGCTGAAAGTTTCTTGTTGATAGTTTGTAATTCTACATCCCTACTGAGAAAAAATGAGCCCCAAAAGGCTCATAGAGTTCACAAAGGTAACAAGCAGTCAAACCCAAAGAATGCAATGAGCCCAGTAGTTGGCAGACCTCCAAAAGTACAGTTTCAGGGTGAGACTCCTGTCATGACCCGCTCAGACTCTCAGCGTAAGACTGTTTCTTGGGGAGATAATGCAGACAGCACTATACGTAGTGCAGTTGTGGACCATTACATGGACATAATGTGGACGCAGCTTGGTAGAAATTTAGACTTATTTTTAGACGAACCAGCTTGGAGTCAGCGTTGTTGTCTGTTAAAGTCTGAAATGGGATCTGTTCTTCTATTCAATGACTCTGTATCAGCTGTTCTCAGGAATATGATAGAACATTTATGCTATAAAGGTAATGAAGTATTTCTCAACTGGGTATTTAAACAAAGAATATTTTATCTTACTTATTATTTTTTTAAATGCTACTCATTTTTTATTTTTTCAGATTTGTTTTCACCTTCATCTGTTAAACCATTGTTAGGAGTTGTATTTAGATTGCTTGCCTTATCTTCATTTGGAGCTTGGGATATGTGTAAGTTTACTTTGTGCATTGCTTGATTTGACGTATCCACTGTGTTTGGAGAAGAGGGTTTTCAATTGAATGGATTCAGTAATGTATGATCATTTTTTCCCACACCATCTACAGTGTAGGAAGGAAGATTTTGAATGAAATAATGAAAGTAACTTGCTTTATTATGAAATATTTGGGAACTTTTTATTTTGGACATTGATTATTCATCTCACTGCTTTGGCATATATTAATGCAAATTTTGAGTTAATTAAAGTTTTCTAGTTTATTAGTTTTTATTGTAGATAAAAAAAAATATACATTTTTTAAAATTTTGTCTAACTTTCTCTGCAGACCATCAAATTTTATGTAAACCACTAGTTGTTAGATTTTGAAATAAAGACCTAAACGATTTAGAGCAAAATACATACTACTGATGTATATTTTGCTGCAAAATACTACTGCAGTAGATACATGTACATGTCAACAGAATTTTATTCTTATTATTCACAGAATGCTGTGATAAAATTATAAATTATGTGATCTTTCATTCCACTTAACTTTTTTAAAAATATAATTTTCCAAACTGCACAAGTGTTAGATTTTTTTAGTTTTTAAAAAATATTCTGTAGCACTGAAGGAAAAGTTATGAATTGAGTAAAAAATGGAGAGCTGCATTTAAAAGAAAGAAAATTATATAAAAGCATTCTATATTTCATAAAACTGACACCTTAAAAGTTTTTAATAAAAAAAAAATTTTTATTTTTTTTTTATAGTATTAAATACAAGCCTTGCTTCAGAAGTAAATGACAAGTGTCATCCAATATCTTTGTATGGTGAAATGTACAGCACTCGAACTGGTTTTTTAATCAGAGATATGTATAAACCTTTGATAAATTTGATGCAGATGATATGTCGCTGTTTCCCAAAGGACAGAGGTGAACAAAATACCTAGTTAATATAATTTGTTTTAGCTTGTTTATGATCATTAGTTATAAACAGTTTAATCTATAACATACTCATCAAGACTGTTCATTCAGTATTCCTGCATTGAAATTTTTAAAGTAGCTGTGTTGTCTTTTATTTATATTCCATCGCAACTGACCTAAATGACAGGCAAAAAACGTTTCTTCCTCTTCTTCAGTATACCACTTTTTTATTAAAAATAGTTTTACATGTTTTAGGCCGCATTAAAATATAAAAGCATGCATTGGTTGGTTGACCTAGAGGGCAAAAAAATTAATATTTGGAGAGTATCACGAAATTTTTCAATTTTAAAAATGGTTTGGTCACATTTAGAATAGAAAATGATCCCTGAATGTTGGGCAAGCTCTTGCAGGTACTTTTAAAACCTATGTTATACTTTTTGTGTTGATTTTTTTAATAATTTTTTTAATGACAAAGGTGCTGTTCATGAAATACTGTGATATCTCAGAATTTATCTCAAATTAATTTTTCCAGTAAAAAAAAAAAGTTACCTTAAACCTAAAGGGTCATCTGAGCAGATGAAGTGTAGAATTCATCTTTTTCTGTAACCGCTGTATATTAAGGGATTGTGTGCTTAGCACAACGCCCAGCCACTTTACTTACCTACCGTAAGTCAGGTACCTATTTAAAGCTGGGTGGACTTGAGGGACATTTAACCAATTTCAACAGGACCTGGATACATTTCCTTGGTTCTCACTGATGATTGAACCTGGGACTGTCAGATCGACAGCTCTGCCACTTTCCCTCTAATTTTTTTTCAGTGAAAATACTATCTCGATACTAAATGTAGAATATGATAATGTGTTATAGAGAAAACATGGAAGAAAGGTTAACATTTCCAGTTATTTTTGTAGATGATGAACTCCATCATGCTGATGTTGATCTAAGTGTGTTAGCAGGAGTGATATGGCGCATTCTGACCAGTTGTAAAGTGGCAACATCTTGGTGCAACACAAAGATTTATCAGTCATTGTCTTCTTGGAATGTTAATCAATTTCTTATACTTTCACAATGTGACCTAAAGGTATAAGATAAAATAATTTATTTTTATTATTATTTTGTTTTTGGGAAAAAAGTGTGTAAGTTGACTGTCTATTTATTTTTTTGCACTTTCTCTAGATGTTGGTTGACTCCACTAAAAATGTTACCTTTCTGCTGCAAAATTTACATTTGGTTGAGGATCACATAAGTCTGCCTGTATTTGACACTTTATTTCTGTGTCAGATTGTTTTGTTAAATCAGCAAATAGGTTCCTTGAATGGACAAATGCAAGTAAGGATAATTCTGTCTTGTATTTATATTTTGAAAAATGTATTGTTATTTGGATTCAAAAACTTTAAAACCTTGTAATTCATGTTATGTGGTTGATTTATTTATTATATTAATCATTAGACCATAAGTGGAACTGCCATAAAGAACTTCCTAGAAAGATACAATGAACATACTGTTAATTTTTTTCAAGAAAATTTATTACCAGCAAGATTTTGGAAGAAAAAGTTACCACCAGGTAAAATGTCTCTATTTTTAGTCAGCTATCTTTTTTCTTTTCACATGTAGCCAAATTTATTGCAATACTTTTTTTGGTGATAAAAAAAGCAATCACTAAGTTTGCATTTCTACTCACTCATAAATAGGTCTCAATGGTTGCAATTTTTTCATTTTCATATTTGATAAGATTTAATTTGCCAACACTTTTTTTCCCACTTTTAAAAATGTTTGAACACAGTGTCATATTTAATCTTTTTTTATTAAGAATCCATATTAATTTTAAACATTTTTCTGCAGTTTTGTGTGACTTATTTGACTGCATTAGCTCTTCATTGCACATGGGTCAGGGATGCCTCTCTTCAGGTGTCCGGTCCCATGTCAGGTTGCATCATTTCAACTGTTGTTCACAAGTGGTCTCTGATGACTTTGGCGGTTCCATTGCAGTCATTCTTGTAATATCTTCTGGTGGCTCCTGGGTGAATGGCCAATCCATCTCCATTTTATTTTTCAGTAGATGGCTTCTTGATTTGACTTATGTCACAAATTTTCATTTCTTATTTTTATTTTCAGAAGGCTTTGTTATTAACTATTTTTTTTATGCTCTTTCAAAAATATTTTTCTTTTACTGGTATATCAATTGTGGCTGTTTACATACTTCTAGTGATTGTATTATTTTCCAGAAATTTTAAAAAGGAAAATATCATTGGAGAAATTACAGTTCAATTTCATATCACATGTATCATGTACCAGTATGATAATATTTTGTATGATTTGTAAAAGATTAAATAATTTTCATTCAAATTTCTTATATTGTTTGCAGATGAATCAGCTGATCCTAATAACTATGTTACTGAGGGTGTTGAAAAACTTCTATCTTCTGCAATTAATGGTATTTCTAAATTATCAACATCTACTCAAATTGGAGTGTTATCATTGATGACTGGAACATTCTGTAATGCCTGGATTAATTTTATTTTGAAGGAAAAAATAAAATTTAGGTTGGTGCATGATGTCATTATTTTTGGCTAGTTTTATTTAACAAATCAACCTTGTTAAGAAACATAACATTCTTTTTTCTAAATCATTTTTTAGTTTGTGGGGAGCTGTGCAACTAGGTATAGATTTTGAGTCTCTAAAATTAAAAATCAGCCAACTATTAACAAATGAAGAGGTCAGACAGAGTATCACAGAACTAGCAGTTTTTCAACAAATGCATGGCATAATTATTTTGTTGAAGCGGCAGCCAAGTCAAAAACAGTCAGGCAGCAGGCTAATGGATAACATCAGTAAGTGAACAAAAAATATCATTCTACGGACACAGGGAAACTATGAGCTAAGTATGGCTCATTGGATAGCTATTTGATCTGGCCTGCACACAGTTAATTTCTGCCGTTCACATCAATGGCATCCGTTATTAATTCATATAAACACTACATTCATCTGCTCTTAGCCCTCTTGTCAAATTTAATAACCCATTGTGACCAGCAATTCAAAAAAGTTTGTATTAGTTCACTAATAGATAACATCAGTAACAAAACTAATAATGACATTCTAGTGCTGGGGTGAACCTCAGTCCACATTGGGCTCTTAAATTTGACACAAGGGCCAAGAGCTAACAGATATAAGTTAAATGTAAATAATACTGAGTGCAGGGCAGATCAAACAGCTTAACTGGCCATATTTGCCCCACAGGTTGTTGTGTTCCCATGTCATCAGTAAGTAAACATTCACTATAGTGTATCAGCTGGCTAATGGATACCATCAGTAAACTAATAATATCTGTCACTAATAATTGTATCAGCAGTAAACATCAGTAAACTAATAGTCTGAATCTAGTTTATCAACAGGCTAATAGATAACAGTCTCTTATAATTTATAAACAAAATATAAGATTTAAAAAATATGTTTTCTTATCATTTCATTTCTCTTATTTTGACTGAATATTTCAGTGTGTGATACTGCAGTCTCTTCCCTCTCTTCAGACCAGTGCCCAGATGGAAGGTCCTCTGGTGTTTGCCTGCAGACTGCCACAGCGGTACGAAACGGAAGCCACAAAATGTGCAAGCTGAACCCACTCTCATCTCAAGAGGAGGAGAATGTTGTATGCTCTGTGCCCAACATGCAAGAGTGGCTGTCACTTAGAGCAGTTGGTGGATCTAAGCCCTGGAAATTCCCTGCTTGTTTCTCAAGAAGTTCCAGTGATGATTAGTTTGTTATGCGAAATGAGACATTAATCTGTCAGAATGCTATTGGATTCGATTGCTTACTATTACTATGAAGTAATTGAAAACATTGTTTCATATTTAAAAATGAACTGATAATTAAATGAGTACATGTATAACTGACACAATTATTCTGATCTTCCCCCTCCCACCCTTTCCTCTTTTTTTAGTCTTTTTCTCATAGGATACATTGAGGATGTATTAATTTTATTATTATTGATTTCTAAGATTAGCTAACCTCCTGTTAGCTCATCTGTCAATGTCCTATTCTTCTAATTAAAACCATTACGAAAAAATTCTTGATTTAATTAGAATTTAATGTCTGCCAGGAGATTTTGCACTTTTTCCTTGCCTGAATGAATTTAAACTTAACCCTTCAGATTTTATTTACGAACCAAATTTTTTTTTTGCAATAAAATATGTAATTTAAAGTTATATCTCAATTAAAAATATAGCCAATTTAATTGAATTAAAGTTTATTTTTATGTTAAAAAAAAAACTTGGGGGGTTTTATTTTTCACTTTACTTGGTGGGTTCAAGGTTTAATAGAGGTAATAAAACTGTTGACAGTTATTAGCCTAGTGCTGGATAATCATCAGCCAAACAATTTCTTGGTGCATCCCTATGTTAATTGTTAGGTTGAAATGATTACTATAAAATGTATCATTTGTTGAAGTCTACTATTGTTTTTGTTATGGTTTTTTAATATTCCTTGCATTTAGAGAATACTATACTGATAATTTAACAAGAAAAATTGTATATACAAATATTTTTATTTAAATGTTGGACTTTGTGTGATAAATATATATATTAATATGTTTAACCAAAAATGAAGCTGTTATTTTATTTTCATTACTGCTGTCGTCATTTTATATTTATTATGCGATTTTTATTTTTTTTTTAAATTTTTTTTTTAATAGTTTTAGTCTAAAAAATCTCTAATCTGTCTAATCAAAGAAACTTAAAAAACTTGCTAAAGACAACATTTTAAACACCAGTGCTACCTTTTAGAAAAGTTTTCCAGCAGGAAGAATATAGCTCATTTTTATTTTGTAATCAAGATCTAATATCGATTGGGTATTTATAAACTTTTAAATATTAATGAAGTTCTGTTAAACTAAACCTATTAAAATAGTTTTTCTATTAAATTATATTTATCCTATCACCCTTGCAAGATATTAGGTGCTAAGTTTGATTATCGCCTAAAGGTTGGTGTCTGCTTGCTTTTTGTTTTAACTTTTACTCTCCACAATTGCATGACAATAAATAAAACATGTCATAAATACTGCTAATAAACTAATTATCCCAAAAAAATCCCAAATGACATGTCCAGCACAAAAATAAAATATCCACCATAATAATGTTCTTCAGAATAATATTTATATCTTGCTATATACATAAAAACAGCATTAAAAGTTTTTAAAAATTAAATAAAGACTGAAATATAGTTTACAGATAATTTTTTCGATCTTAATCATTTGATTTGTTTCAGTAAACATGTAAAAATTATGACCTTCTTTATTTTGGAAAAAGATTTCTTTTCTTGTTTTATTTAAATATTGAAAGGTTTCTTTAAAAATAATTTTAAACTGATAAAGCCTTTTCCAGAGAATACTTTGGTCAGTTTAATTTATTTTTCCAATAGCTAATAAATTGCTTCAGTTACATTTATTTTTCTTATAAATCAAAAGTTAAAAGTGTATGCACCATAGTGTGATATTTTGAAGTTACTGATGTTTAAAACAAATGTTTACTTGCTCATTTCAAACTAAGTTTTTTTTTATACATTCAAATTTTATTTTTACTTTTTTAACATGTTTTTTTTTTCTAAATTAATCTTATGAAAATATATTGGCTCACTTGAAATTACTTTTTGCCTTATAATATACAGCTAATAGTTCTCATCTTTTTGTAAAATATTTTTTAAGTCTAAGGCTAGTCTTCTCATTTTTTGTTTAGATTTTTAACAGCGTTTTATATTACTTGAAAATATGTTATGTTCATTTTTTTTAGCATTGAAATAGAGCAAGCAGAGGCTTATTTATGTGTTCTTATTTTTTGTTTATTTCACCCCTTCACAAGTTAAGCACTGGTAATTTTGGTAAAAAGTGCCTGCAGGTTCAGTAGGTAATAGACTAATGGTTATAGCAGATGTTTGTCTTTTTGCAAGTAGTTGAATTATTCTCTTAAAGAAAAAGTAAAACTGCTAATACCCAATAGTTCAACAAATCAGGGCTTTGGTTTCACTAAGAGTCTTCCAGATTTATTTATTTTTAACTGAACCTGATAACAAGTTTTATAATTTATTTTCTGCTTGCCTGTGATATAATCTAGTGCTCATTTTCAGAACAAATAGAAGCTTAATAGATAAGAACTTGTTGTGTCATTCATAGTATGCTCAAGAGAAAAAAAAAAAAAGAACTAATTGTCATTATTCCCATGTATTGTTCTT
This sequence comes from Bulinus truncatus, assembly GCA_021962125.1. Classification (NCBI taxonomy): domain Eukaryota; kingdom Metazoa; phylum Mollusca; class Gastropoda; family Planorbidae; genus Bulinus; species Bulinus truncatus. The sequence continues at coordinate 1,390,436 of JAGDYQ010000036.1, read as the reverse complement.
GTTGATAATTATTTTTTGTATCTAATTTAGTGAATTATGCTGTGAGTATTGCAAAATATTGTATATCAAGTTAGAAAATAAAATATTTTCTGATAGTTGAAAAGCAGTCACATTGAAAAAATAGGGTAACATTCTGAGATTTTTATTCCCTGTTTACTAAGGTAATAATAATCCATTCTCTTGACTAATTGTAAGTTTATATTTTGAACTGTGTATTCTTGATCTTGGGCACAGATTTTATTTTTTAAAACAAGGAACTCACAAGGTTGTTTTATTTAAATGGCAATATTCAAGGAACATTAGTTTGATTTCACTTAAAGGTTATTTTTATCTCTACACTGGCCAAGCCTGAGGTAGCTTGTTGAATGAACACTTTTACCTCCGAAACGAATATATATGGCAGATACAACACTGATATACCAACCATAATAATCTAGCTTTTAAATTAACCTCTAGTGAGCTTCATTTGTAAAACATTTAAATAAACTTGTTTTTCTATGGGAAAGTTATGATAATAATGAGAAAAAAAATCTTAATTATTGTAAATCTTCATTATTAGATGCTTGTTTTGTTCATCTCTGTTAAAAAAAAAAGTGTAAAATTGTTGTTGTTTAAGGTATGGAATACAAAAAAAATTATGTACCGTTTTATTTAATTGTTAACTAATCTTGATGATATTTATTATTGTTATAACATGACTCTGGAATAAAGTATTAACTAGTCATTAAAAGAATTGTATTGCTGCACTAGTGGGTGTGTTGTGAGCTAACCTATATAATTTATTATTGTTGGCACCACAAAAAAAAAATTCATGCATAGGTTTGATAATATAAATATAATATAATCTTCATTTGTAAATAGAATAACATTCTCATCTAAGACTGCCCTGCATTGAAATATTGCATGTTTCTTATCCATTTTTTTTTAATGATTTTCTTTTCTTTTGTTTTTGATATATTTTAATTATAGATTTAATGCCCACCCAGTAGAGTCCCTTGAAATGTTACAAAGATTCCTAAGCTAACTGCTGCTACCTTCATAATTGCTTTCTTATTTGTACTTATAAACCTGTCATCTAGTATGCTGTCTTCCTTATTTGTTTTTTTTTTAAACAGACATCCAGATTTGAAATTCATTTAACAAAAACAAGTTTTCTACTTTAGCAGATACCTTAGTCATAATTTTTTTTTATGTCTTTACTTTTAAAAAAAAAAATCTCTGTTTCCAAGGTTAAACATGAAGTTTAGGCAAATTAATGTTAAATGTACATATTTTTATCAGTGAGCATTTTCCAAACAAAATAAAATCTCCACTAGTTTTAAGAAGAGCCAAAAATCTCAAGATTTAAATTCCACATTTTTTATGCACCATGTTTGTAACATTTTCTCTGTTAAAAAAATAGGGATATGTGATAATTGTTATGCATTTATATGTTAATCAATATTTCTTTTATCTGAGAAAGAAAATATAATGATGCAACCAAGAAGTTTTTAAGTTTATTTCCACCTTATCCAACCAGGATGATTTGCACTGCCAGTTTTGTTTGTGCTTTATATCTTGATACATTTTTTTACTCGTTTTTTTTTTTTTAAACTTTGATTGAATGTAATTTATTGTTTGATCACATAAATTCAATGTATTTGTTATTATGTTTACTTTTTATTTTTAATTATTTTTTAAAATAGTTTCTCATTTTATACAATGTCTTTGTGATAACAAATCTACTTTTATCTATCAATCAGTAATTACCTTCTTAATATTTATATGTTTCATGCAAAAAATTTTACTTTTTTTTTGTTTACATACATAGTTATTTTTTTTATTTATTCACTTGTGATTTTTTTTATACTAACTGGATTATTGAACTATAAATCATGACTTAAACTAAAAAATTGTTTACTCTGAAAGATTATTTCTTTTATATAAAGTAATTCTCTAGAATTAGTATAAAATAACATGTAAATATTTAATTCAAATTATATATCAGTTTTTGGTTGTTTTAAATGGCATTGATCTTTATTTATTTATATATATTTATACATATAAGTCTAATGGATTATAAAATCTTTTTTGAGAAAATAGATTTTTTATGTCCTTGGTTTATATTGTCTCTTTATTTACGTTCAATGGTATGTTTGGCTTTTATTGTCTCTTTATTAAAATTCTACAGTCTGTTTGTTCTGTTGCATGTTTGTTACTTTTTTGTTTGTTTTGTATTTAAAACTATTATTTTATTTAAAATTCTGATTCAGTTAACAAAAGAAAACAAGTTGGACAGTGTTCTTTATCGCATTGCCCATCTACATTTCATCCTTGTGATTTATAATCTAAAAATGGCAACATTTGGATTCATACAATAGGATAAGTTAGCTGTGTTATGTAATGCAGTTCTTACATGTTTTTGCTTTTCCTACTGACCTTACTTGTTGGCATGATGTCATAATAATTGTACACTTTCCTATTAATGAACAATTCAAAACAAATTTCTGAAGCATTTCAGAGAATTTCATTCAGTGAAAGTTTATGTACATTTGCTGTGTTGTCAAGGCAACTTGTATAATGTTTTAATGACTGATTCTGTTCATGTTGTGTCCCTCTGCACATTGAAAAAAAAATGCAATAAATATACGTCCCAGAATCAATGATTGTGTCTGTTATTTTGTTAAGAATCAATGATTGTGGCTGTTATTTTGTTAAGAATCAATGATTGTGGCTGTTGTTTTGTTAAGAATCAATGATTGTGGCTGTTAGTTTGCTCATTGACAATTATTGTGTTTGTTTGTCAGTTTTCTCAGAAAATAGTGTGCTGTCAGTTCTGTTAGACAAGTAAGCTGTGGTGTTACTGGTCTCCAGTTTTTATTCTGTATCAATTATACTTCGTAATATACGTGTATCTGTTTATTTATAGACCTCAAGTAGTTTGGTAAGTGTAGAACTGTATAATAACAAATTTACCAACTCATTGAAGGAATTTTAATAGTGGATCAAAGTAACGTAAAATTAAATCTGTACTTGCACAGTTTAACGTGCCATCCATTGCACTGTGCGCTTTTTTCTTTTCAGTTAAAAATCAATCGATATTAGTTTTTCGATTCATGCCATTTAAATGGGTTGATCTACAAAGAAGATGGCACTCACTAGTTTGTCCATGTAACTAATGAAGTACCTGGCTATTCACAACTATGTTCATGTAACTAATAATGTATCTACATGTATTCATATCATACATTTTCATTCATTCAGTACTTGGCTACACAAACAGGTGTAATAAGGGGGCCCCAAAATGTTGAGTAGTATAAAAAAAAACAAGTAATATTTTTTATTTTTCAAAATGGGGCCACAAATTTTTGTTGGCCTAGGGTCTCTAAAATTGTAAATCTCCGGACCTGTACACAAAGGTGTGTCCAAGTAACTCAAGTACCTTGCTGCACAAATGTAACTTATGAAATACCTGGTTACACACATGTTGTGCTATTCGTTAAATACCAGGCTGAATACATGTATCTCTACTATGTACATTATTAATTACCTAGCTACACACGAGTCATGTAAAGCATTAATGACCTGGTTACACACTAGTCATGTAAATCATTAAAGACGTGGTTGCACACTAGTTTGTTCATGTAACTAATAAAGCACCTGGCTACACACTAGTTTGTTCATGTAACTAATAAAGCACACGGCTACACACTAGTTTGTTCATGTAACTAATAAAGCACACGGCTACACACTAGTATGTTCATGTAACTAATAAAGCACACGGCTACACACTAGTATGTTCATGTAACTAATAAAGCACACGGCTACACACTAGTATGTTCATGTAACTATTAAAGCACCTGGCTACACACTAGTATGTTTATGTAACTAATAAAGAACCTGGCTACACACTAGTATGTTCATGTAACTAATAAAGCACCTGGCTACTAACACACATGCATGGCCACGGCCAGGAATTATTCGGCCCCTGACCAATTATAACATAGGGTGCCCCTTTGGACTCTCCCGATTTCTCTGCAAAATTAATAATTAAGAATTATTTTCAACAGCGACTTTGGGGGCCCGACAAGTGCTCGGGTTGCCCCACCCCCATCTCGGCACCGTTTCATATGTATGCTAATGTAACTCACGAAGTATTCTATATGTCCTCCCGCAGTAATCTTTCACTTGCTTCTCAAAAAAGGGGCCGGGGGGGGGGATGAGTCAATAATTAAAAAGTGTTCTTTGACAAGTTTAACCGAACCATCAAAAAAAAAAATTATTCAAGCGCAGCAACAATAAAGTTGAGAATATCTGATAGCCGGCTATATTGATCGACGTTGCGCTCTAGGCCTTTGTTCTAACGGCTATGAGTACACGCATAACAGTCGGTTACTCACGAGAGCTCATATCAATAATACACACGTTCAGCTGTTGCACCACTGCCGATATATAATGTGTGGCTGTTGCCAGCAATAACCAGTGCGGGCACATAATAAGACATTACTGAAGCATGAACAAACTTGTCAACGTTGGCAACACCAACACGCACACACACACACACACACACACACACAAACACATCACAAAGAAACAGTCTAGAGCAGCCTCTCATCTTCAACTCGCTTGCATTGATCATCAAATACAAATCTAGCTGTTGTACACGACAGAAGCGCGTGATATCACTTTTAGCCTCTCGGTTGCTGTTGTTTCCAGGATTAAATATTCAATATCAACAAAACATTAATGTCAACATGACATTGTATGCATGATGAAATGTAATAGACTGCTAGTGTGAATCACTATCTTGAGACATTTTTTAAACCAATAATTATTACGTAAAATAAATATACTCTTATAAAACAAAAATAACCATAAAATATCGATTTTTCTATATTCCAGAATATCTTGCTATTAGAGTTTAAGTAAATATAAACATTGTGGTTGAACAATAAAACCTGCAACGTTCTATGGGCTGTTTTTTTTCCCACTGGCTGAACCTCGGGTGGTAGGCCGACACAGGGGCGTGGCGAGGGGTGGGCAAGGTGGGGCATCATGCCCCGGGCGCTACTTACAAAGGGGCGCCAAATGGTATATTTTATATATAATATTACATGGGTTTCGAATGTGGGACGGTGCGCGAAAAAGGTATTAAAAGGGTATTGTGCCCCGGGCGCGAGTTAACCTCGCTACGGCACTGGGCCTACTCTTTGATTGGGAAATTTAATGTATTCAGTGACGTAAATAGGGAGTGGTGGATGGGGTGGCCCTCACATGGGCTACAACAGCAGGCGGCGGCATTTTCACAACTCTTGTCTAGTACATATAGGCCTACCTGTTGTTTTGTATCGCTCTGAAATGGGGCGGCATTTTTCTGAGAACGCCCCGTGTGCTACTAAGGCTAATTTCGCTATTAAATGTAACATGTCTCATCCACTTTTGTGATAATTAAGCCACGACAGTTTGATATTTTACCAGTGGCGCCACTGGATTTAACGCACAAAAAATATAATAATGAACTTTTAAAAAAAACAGCTTGGTGTAACCACTGTTGATATAAACAAAATGTAATCCCCATATGATTACAGTCTGCAGCCGGCCCGGCCTTATGGGAGTCGGGGTCCGAATGGAAACTATTCATATGCTTTCCCTTGTGGCACTTATGTATTGCAGTGTGTTTTGTAGTGAGTATCCCACAAGCTGAGAGTAGATATCACTCCCGCGCGGGCCACATAACGTAATCTTGCTGATAGTAGGCCTAATTGGTTAAATAGGCGCTAGAACGGCCTTGATCACTTATTGTTCATAAAAATAACAATAATTTAAACCTCAGTGCGTGATCGATCATTATTATCGAGTTGGCTATATAGGTTAGGGCGATTCAATTAGTAAGTTGAGTAATAAAACGGCTTTGGTTCAAAAACGAATTAAGGCTCCATTGGTCCTGGTCTGACAATGTAGCATAAAAATGACTTTCCATCGGAATTGATGCATATTACCTGTGCAATTGACAGTAGCCTTAATCTATATGCTATTTCAGCATCGTTCACATCTGTTATAATCCTGCTCTGAGACAAAGCAATAAGAAAAATTTAATACACGATGATAAAGTCTGCTGGTTAGGAAGTGGAAGGGTGCAAAATGGCGACTTCCCTGATTGCCATATATATACGGGGTGGGGTGGGGGGGGCCGTTGATTATTTCTCGTCCATGGAAAGTCGCACTATATCGAGACAAATACACCACAGTAAATAAAAAGGAAATAATTGATTGTTTCTTAGGCGACCTAGTACCATTCTATCCACGGACCGATACCGGTCCGCGGCCCGGGGGTTGGGGACCACTGCTCTATACTCTATAGCATGCAGCATTAACGGGAATATTCTGTATTTTCCATATTAATTTTATGAAAACATTGAAATATGTTCTTTTGTTCTTTGAATCTTTTCCTCATATTTATTGCAAAAAATCGATACATGAATTTTTCTAATATTTGTTTTATATATTTAAGTTCGACAAATGCAAACCTTGCCAACGTAGTAAAGCATCTGATAACTTGTTTCTCTTACAATCAGCTGTGCTTTTATTTATTTAGTGTTACTTTTTCATCGTTGTTTTATCTCCCCCATGTAAAAAAAAAAAATCACGCTCTAATGTGTTGTATCCCATCCCCCAATGCCACCCCCCTTTCTTCCACGACAACAAACAATTGCACAAAAACGTGTTTCGACAGCTGCTTTTAAAATCTTAAGTCAAAACACGTCACGTGACTCATTGTGTTCAATTATCTATCTCTGGGAAAGCATCATTTAACTATTGAGTTGATAACGTCATTGGATGCGGGCATGCACACGTACACACACGCGCGCGCACGCACACACACGCCATAGCTTGGTGTCGATCAATATCAACAAACTACTTACAGTCTTACATTTTTCTTTGTGTATTTTTATTTAAACTTAAAAAACAGTTAAAAGTTACTATTCATTCAGTAAAGATATTTATTTTGAATGAGCCCTAAACCAGAAGTGGATTTAACGTCCTGCGCACCCACTGTAGAGGGCCCTCCACAAACCCTGACTGTCTACCTTTTTTTTTTGACGTCTCTTTACTTTGAGAGAATAGTTTTGTGTTGTATTCTAGTAAGACCTCAACCGACTTAAATCCGTCTCTGTCCATAACTTCAGTTTACAACTTTGATGATGAGACTAAATATTGGAATGACAGTTTAATGAAAAGTCAATACCTTCAGGGCTCGATGTTCCGCCGGGGATATCCCCGGCACTGAGAACTGTCATCCCCGGCTCTGCTTTAGCTATTATATCCCTGCCGGTGATGAAACCATAGACATTTATCCCGGGCGCTGCAGAAATTTTATTTCATACCCCGGCACTGGTTTTTTCTTAAATCGAGCACTGAATACCTTAATGTTTAAATCGTCATATTGCTAAATTCGACTCGGTACACAATCAAAAAAATTGTGAGCTTAAATAGGTCAGTGGCGTCACTAGTGGGGTGCGGGCCGCACCGGGTGACATCAACATTGGGAGGACACCAAAATGAACAGTTCTAAATTTCGTAACAGAAATAACCGATCATAGTCAGGAACATGAGCAGTAGCACAGGGTGTCACCATGCAGAGTCTGGAGCAGAGGCAAATAAATACAGATCAAAGCTGCTCAGATCAATCTAGAGTTGTTGTTTTTTTTGCAAAAGTTCTAAGAAAAAGGATGCATGTATTCACGTGGTTTCATGAAATTGGAGACGTAGTTTACAAACTCAGTTTAATGAAAGTAATATACATCTTTCTGAGATCCAGTCAGTAATACTATCGTTTTTATCGTTAAAGTATTTTTAAGTAAATTCTCTAAGGTCTAGTGCATGAAAATTCGAAATGTGTACCATTGCTCATAGAGAAATTCTTGAGGGGGTGACACCATGAATTTTCCGCACCGGGTGACACCAACCATAGTGACACCACTGAAATGGGTCACTAAATTAGCTACGTCAAAACACAGTTGGCCACACACGAAGGTTTCTATCTGGCTCAAATATGCAGAGCCGTTCTTAACATTTTGGTGGCCCAAGGCAGAGTAAAAGAAATAGTCAATACAATAGTCAAGACATCCGGATGCTTTACACCAGTGGTCCCCCAACCCCTTTTTTATTTACTGTGGTGTAGTTCTATCGTGATTGTGCGACTTTCCATATTCGAGAAATGATCAACGTCTCTCCTACTCCCTCCCCGCTTCCTGAGGGCCGCAGTGAAATTATCAAACGCTGACCGGTCCGTGGCAAGAAAAGGGTTGGGGAACACTGTTTTACATCACTCGACCATCCATCCCACTCATATCATAGAAGATATGATTTTTTATTTGGGGGGAGGGGAGGGGGGTTCTAGGCAAAGTACAATATGGGCCTTAATAGCATCCATGTTTGATAAAAGTTAGTTCTTAATTTGAACTCTTATGCAGTAGAACCTAGGAGGAACTCAAAGTTTGCCTGTCAGCTTCAACAGCCTTGCAAGATTGAATTATTGTTTAAAATAATTCAGTTATTTAACGGTAATTTCAATTTTACTATAATGGAAAGGCAGGCCCGTAGCGTGCGTGCGGGGGTTGCCTGGGGGCCGGGCCCCCCTGCGTTTTGTCTGGCCCCCTCTGCTTATTAGATTTACTTAGTAAAATGTATTACCTGGCCCCCCCTGCTATTGCCTGGCCCCTGCTGTAGAATGCCTGGCCCCTGTTGTAAAATTTTCACGCTACGGGGCTGTGGAAAGGTTAGAATATTTAATCATTATTTAGAAACTAGCTTTAAATTATATAAAAGAAAAAGTTTTCCATTTCAAAATATAAAGAACTGAAATTAACCATCTGTCAACATTCTCTCTGTCTGTTTCACATTTTTCTTAACTTAGTCATAATTGATTAACACTTACGGCAAATGTTACTTCACCAAGCAAGAGTTTCGTGTTGATCGCAAAAAGTAAGAGAGAGAGAGAGAGAGTGAGAGAGAGAGAGAGAGTGAGAGAGAGAGAGAGAGAGAGAGAGAGAGAGAGAGAAAATTTTGACTGAAACGTCACCGAAGTACGTGTGCTGGGCTGGGGGGGGGAATGATGGCATGGCATCCATCTAATTTGGAGAGAGAGCTTGCATGGCATCCATCTAATTTGGAGAGAGAGCTTACATGGCATCCATCTAATATGGAGAGAGTAATGGCATGGCATCCATCTAATTTGGAGAGAGTAATGGCATGTCATCCATCTAATTTGCAGAGTGATGACATGGCATGCATCTAATTTGGAGAGAGAGTGATGACATGGCATACATCTAATTTGGAGAGAGAGAGAGTGATGACATGGCATGCATCTAATTTGGAGAGAGTAATGGCATGGCATCCATCTAATTTGGAGAGAGTAATGGCATGTCATCCATCTAATTTGCAGAGTGATAACATGGCATGCATCTAATTTGGAGAGAGAGGGATGACATGGCATACATCTAATATGTGTGTCGCCCAGAGGAAGTACAGATAAGGGATTATTTTACCCTGTACCATTTTGCAAGTCTTATCTTTATGATACAAAATGCTTCAGATTAAAGAACATATTGAGACGCACAACGTTCTATCTGGTGTGAGTGACGTGGAACGAGGGACGGCTCATGTTGCCAACCATCCACAGTGTTAGCCACCAGGCTAACCTTATGCCCTGAAAAAAATCGGCCCTGTTAATCAGACAGGATTAAGGATAAGGATTCTCTGTGATTTCTACCGTTTAATTTATTCAGGAGAATTACTTATCGCACCTCCGGGAAACACTCAATAGACATATTAAGTGAAATGAGGAGGAACGTATACATTTTGCTGGTGATACGTTTTGCATAATAATGTCTTTTTTTTTGTAAAAAAAAATCCTTAAGGCCTACAGTGACTATAAACCAACCCTAAATGCTCCCTTTTTTTGTCATGAAATTCACCAGTAATCACCACTATACGGCGTGTAATGTTTTAATTACAACCCACCATCGACCTTGTCTGATTACAGTTTCATATAGAGACCACTGTAGGGTAACAGAAATAAAAACAAAATCGAACCCGTTGACCTGATCGGAAGATGGCACCTTCCGGTAATTAGAAAGAATGCAAACTATATTGACATAGAAAATTATTCAGGTTGGGTGGGAGGGAGGGGAGGGTAGAAGGAGGGTTCAGAAGATTAGCCTTGTGAAATAGTTATGTCGTATGTTAGCAGCCTGGAATTTTTTAATGAGTTGTGTCAGACAACTTGACCAGTCTACTTCTGCTGCCCGACTTTCGAGAGATAGACGGACAGACACAGATAGGCAGGCAGACAGACAAGCAGGCAGGGAGGCAGACAGACACAGATAGACAGACCGACAGACATAGTTGTCTATTATCTATGCATCAGTTTCTCACACCTAGATGGTCTAAAAACTGTTAAGGTATTAATGTAAAATGTCAAAGTTTGCATCACTGACCTGCATTATCAGTTAAATCAGACATATGTATTTAAATATATCAGTATAAATTATCCCTGTTTGAAACAAATAATAATCGCGGATGCTTGTGGATTACCCCTAACACTGTCGTATCTCGAATACCCATATTTCATTCAAAAATTTTTAAATTTAGAAATTTAAAGAAAAATACCTATACAGTACAAAAATTATCGAGTAAATTATCTATATTTTAGATGTCGTTTTCTTAAATATTGATGGCTCTAAAATTCTAGATCTGGATAAAAATTATCTAAGTTGGCAGCCCTGTATAAAATAACAAAGCGCATGAAACTTGAGTATTGAGCGCCTTTCTGGCTGCATAACCCACTCTTTCCGCGTCGCATTATTGGTCGCAGCCAACCGCCATCCAGGGTCCAAACCTGTTCGCCCGTCACTCGTGCGTTTTACCGCTGAGTACTCATTTTTACCTGACTCATATTTCACCTGACTGCTGTTTCGTGATCATCTCTACATTTCGATCAGCTCAAAATTAAAAAAAATAAAATGTCACAATCTACACAAAAATTCGAAGAAAAATGTAAAACGTTTTTCGAAGCTGCAAATGGCGGAAAACCAGTGACCATTGGACAGCTAACTCGCATCATTCGACAGGCGTGTCCAGCGTTCAAAGGCGATGATTCGGAAATAGCAGTGAGTACCTACGTTTTATAAATCTTTAACTATCACGAATTTCTAAGTCACACCAAGTGTGCTAGTAGTGGCCCTTGAGGAATAGAGAACAGAGCAACCGTCACAAGCCCCTAAGCTAAGAGGGTCGCGCGTTGTGGTACGACGCCTTTGACTTAAGGCTCTCGGCCCCTCAATCAGCCCCGTAGCTAAGGGGGCACTGTTGGGGGGGGCCGTGCCCCCTCCCCCCCCGCTTAAAAAAGAAGAAAAGGAGGAAAAAATAAAGAAAAAGTAAAGGTGCCCCCTTGCTGGGTATTGGTGCCTCCCTGCTTACTTTGACCTGGCTACGGGCCTGCCCTCAATTAAAACTCACCGGAGGCTCCGCGCACTGTTAAGACCGACACTGGTATGTGTACCGACACTGGTATGTGTACCGACACTGGTATGTGTACCGACACTGGTATGTGTACATGTACACAGTGCCGGCTCAAAGGTTGCTGATGTCCAAAGAAACCTGAACTTATGAGCCCTTATTAAGAATATTTGTTTTTCTCAATTACTGAGATAAAACTTGTGCACTGGTCAATGCCAGAGTTGCTTGCCACTTCATAATGCCCTGGGTGTACCGGACCACTTGAGCCTTCTCCTATTAGTATGGTCCTGCTCAGAAGACGGCCCCACGCTAATATTTTCTATTTTAGGCTTGTCCGGTATTCTTTTAACAACCCATTGCAATCAGGGTGCAACTAAATTGTTTCCAATCGGCCTCGCATTGCCTGTGTGTATATGTGTGTGTGTGTGTGTGTGTGGAACATATTGTTTTAACATTTTATGTATAAAGTACTGTTTCTTTTTATAACATACCATTCGTTCTGCTTTGTACATATGCTTACGCGTGTGTTTGTATTTTTTTTTAATTGCCATCGGACAAACAAATGGTTTTTAAGTTAACGTAGTTAAATAAAACCGCGTTGCAACATGCCAAATTTACATGAAACACTCTTGGAGAATGAAGTATAATCACAATCCTCAGTTATGGTGAGGCCTGTACATATGTGCCCCCTGTCGGAAACTGCGTTAACGGCTATGCATACACGTTGGCGATGTACATTGCATTATTTCTATGACATTTATCTTGGTATTGAAAATAAAACTAAAAAAATAGTAAAAGGGTCCATTGTGATAGTTCATAGTGATAGGGCCTAGTTCATAGTGATAGTTCATATTGATAGTTCATTGTGACAGAGACTTAATGCACGTTTGTTTTTTGTTTTTTCCCCAGCAAATATTTTTAGAAATTGACGTCAACAACGATAAACTGGTGACCTGGGAAGAATTCAGTTCGGCACTTAATGCCAAGAACCCTAAAGAAGTCACGTGAGTTGTATTACAATATGTCCCTGTTGACTCAACTCGGGTGTCTTAAAACCATTGTTTATGACGGGTCACTCTGGAACAATGTGTCCTTATTGACTTGGCTCGTGAACTGGTTTCTTAAAACCATTGCTTAGGAAGGTTCACTCTTATAATGGATGTGTTCCTTCTTTAAATGTGCGCGTATGCACGTGCACCCAAGTAACCAATTGCGCGTGCACTCAGTTAACCAATTGCGCGAGAACAAAGAATGTTTTGTTTAGTAGACCTTAATACTGCTGTGTTGCGCAAAAAAAATTGTAATTTTCTGCAAAGGTTATGCACAGCATATGCATTAGGCCGTACACAGCATTAGGGAAATTAGAAGGAAGGGAACATTGGTGATGGTAATAACACCAAGAAATAAATAGAAGCATGAGCAGCCAAAATGGTTTAGGATTCTCAAAAGGCTCAGAAGAATTCGGTTAAGATAATTGTCTGTATTACTAGCCTGACAGATAAATATAAATGCCTTTACAGTGTTCGACTTTAGGAAATTTAGTTTATTATAAACAGTGCCATTTTAGTATTAATAGGCAAATTAGACAGAGCTTCATAGCCCTCCCCCTCACTTCTAAGGCCCCAATAACCGCTGTACAAACCATCTTTTAGGAGAGCTGAACTGGAGCTTGTGTTTAAAGAACTAGACAAAGACGGCAGCGGCAGACTGGAGAAAGGTGAAATACGTCGACTGTGTCAACAAGAAGGTCTGGACATATCAGAAGATGACCTGAACGATCTGATGCAGGAAGCTGATCCTAATGGAGACGGTGTTAGCATTGATGAGTTCCTGGCACAATGGGCAGCTAAAAACTGATTTTGAAATAATTTCGTTTATTTATTTTTTTCACGCTTTTTATAAAATCTTTCATTATTTTCATTCAATCCACTGAGGGTTGGATTAATAAGGAATATATATCAATGGCCTCAATGGGTAAATATGTGAATGTACAATCATGAAAGTGTGCCTTTTAATTACCAACGTGTGTGCACAGACTTTAAAGTAAGAATTGTATTTTATTCTGGTTGTTATCAGTTAATTTTTATTAATAATTTTAATGGAGAATTTAGTCATGAAAAATATAGGCCTAATATTTATGTTTGCTTGCAATTTTAAAATTTGACTATAATAAATGAGCGCGAAGAGTCTCAAAATATCACAGATAGCTTCGCCTCACTCTTTTATCAAGACTTTAAGTCCCAGTGCTTCACTGTAACGAGTTTTGTCAATATACCTACCTATAGGTTTGAATTCAGATCACTTACGCCGCAAGATCTTTTCAAACAGCTTCAATTGCTTGAATTATTTTTTTTATTTTTTTCGAAGTGTATGATCATCTGTATATCTTGATTTTAAAATAAAATGTCTATCTCCATGATGAGTTGTTATTGTTCTTAATAAAATTGTCGCCATTAGTTATGATTATTAGACGACATAAAAAAATAAAATGTAACTCATTTTTGCCCGGGGTCCCTGAAAAGTGTACACTCCGACTTATGGCTGGTAAAAACTAAAATAAAATGACACTTGCAAACTATGAATTACATAGCAAGGTACCCCTGCACTCTCACTATGAATAGCATAAAAAGGTTAAAAGCCAAGCACTATGAATAACATAAAATGCCAAGACCCCTGCACTGTGAATCAAATAAAATGCCAAGACCCCTGCACTGTGAATCACATAAAAATGTCTAGACCCCTGCACTGTGAATCAAATAAAATGCCAAGACCCCTGCACTGTGAATCACATAAAAATGTCTAGACCCCTGCACTGTGAATCAAATAAAATGCCAAGACCCCTGCACTGTGAATCAAATAAAAATACCAAGACCCCTGCACTGTGAATCAAATAAAAATACCAAGACCCCTGCACTGTGAATCAAATAAAAATACCAAGACCCCTGCACTGTGAATCACATAAAAATGTCTAGACCAATGCACTGTGAATCACATAAAATGCCAAGACCCTGCACTGTGAATCAAATAAAAATACCAAGACCCCAGCACTGTGAATCACATAAAAATGACATTAAGACCCCTGCACTGTGAATCACATAAAAATGACATTAAGACCCCTGCACTATGAATCAGCTGTTGCATGGGATAAGAGGCAAGCATTCTCCTGGGACTTCCAAACAAAAAACCTTCTATTAGTTAAGAATATTTCTTCACAATGTGGTACATCAAGTCTGGGGATTGAATGCAAATATTTACTAATGCCATATTAAGTGAGCTTCTTCTGAAAATTCACAATAGGCCTAAATATTTGATAACAGACAAAATTTTGCAATTTAAAAATTTTTTTTTTACATTTTTTATTTACATGGTTTTTTACATTGTCAACCATTTATAAAAAAAATACTTATATAAAAAAAACAGTAATAAGCTAATTACAAATCTTAAAATAATACATTTTACCACTGTACATAGTAGATAACTAGAGACATTTATTTAAACAAATGACCCACAAAATAAGTCAGCAAAATATAAGGCTAATGGATATACCAACCACTATTATATCCTTAATAAATGTTACATGCCCTTGGCCATCATTGCTAGTTTCAGCAGTCTGTAAGACTCTTATAACCCTAAATTATCACCCAAAATCTTTTCATTTGTTTGACAGTCCATGGTTAATGTATTTGCTTGCAAGTCAAGGACATCCTTTTTGTGTGTGTGTGTTCTGATCAGAAAGATCTGATTGTGAGTCAAATGGACTTGTCCAGATTTTTTACTGTTAATTTTTGGTAATGAAGTGATTAATGTATAGCAAGAATAAAAGCATCATCTAAAAAACAACCACCTACAGATTATAAAAAAAGAGATGTCTTTCCAGCTCAAAAAAGTAAGTACAATGATATCTCGGAATACAAATTTAATCTGCTAATTAGAAATCAACTGAGTTTTCTGAATTAGGTTTTTTTTCTCTATGCATCATATGAAATGGATTGATTATTTCCTTGATGTCCAAAAACTTGATTTGAAAAAAATATCTTACAGAAATTATTAAATACTCTTGATTTTAAAGCAAATGTAGAATAGTTCAATGTCAAATACGCTTAATTGTTATAGTATTTTTAAAATGACCAAAAAAAAAGAAAATGTAAGAATAAGCAATGAATAAAGTTGATGGAATCACAAGAGATACTTTCACAAGGATGAATATTTTATTTGGCTTACAAGCTGGTATAAGCATTAGGAAAATCACATTAAGAACACTGAAATAACATACTGGATGGTCAAATTTTGAAGGGCATTTTTAGCTTTTTTTCTAAAATATTTGGCAAGATTCCAAGTTTTTTTATGTCTGGATTGTATCACTGTATGATAGCCATAAAAAAATAAGCAAAGTTGAAAGGTGCTATTTTTAAACATAATTAGAAATGGATGATTCTTGTGATTTTATACTTTTGACTAATACATCAACTTTATTGAGGATAGAAAAGTGTTTAGAAAGTTACAAATTTTACAGTTAAGAAAATAAAATCTGTGCATTGAAAAAATTTGGTAGGCCTTGAAAATTGTAAAAAAAAAAATACACAAGCTTATCATCATTTAATGGAAACTTGTAGGTAAATTTTAGAATTGGCATTGAAAGAAAACAAAATAAGAATTATTTCCAGACATAAATTAAATGATATTTTTTTTTCCTAAAAAAATGTTAAGAAAATGATACACTAGTGAGTCCAGTAGATCTTTTTGAAACAAAAAAAAAAAAAGTTAGCGTTGATTTGTAGAACAGTAAACAATTTAGTAATTTAGTAATAAAAAAAAAACACATGCTCAAATGCAAACAATCTGTCAGTTTATTATTATCAAATAAATCTAATCCTACTCTAAGCTAACATCACACTATTTAAATATAATATTCATGTAACTAACAAACAGATTTTATCTGAACCCAGAAAAAAAAAAAATCTCAGAGTGAACATGATTTTTTTTTAAGAATGCACATTAATTTTTTTTTTCACTCTGAATTATTGAAAAAATGATGCATTTTATAAATATATTAAGCTTTTTCATAATTAAATAGCAGACAAATAAAAAACAACTTTAAAATAATTACAGCTATACGTATAGTTAGTTTATAATAAGGTTGAAAGCAAAAAAAAATATTAATTCTTGAAGCCCTAGGCTATGTTAATCCTCTCCTTTCAGAGACAAACACACACAAAACAAAACTAAAAATAGAAACATACTTGTAAACTTAAAGTTAGAAATATGTTTGCCTTTATGTAAAGAGTTTTTTTTTTAAAGGTCATTTACATGTATATATAAAAAATGTAAAATAGAGAAATAATTTGGGATAATTTATTTTAAAATATTTTTCTTATTTTTTTTTTTATCAATTCCCTTGACCGATATGGTCACTGGGGTAATGAATGGACACATCAACAGACAGTTTTCTAGTTTAAAAAGTAGCAAAATGTTTTTATTTATACTTTTTTTTAATTTCCCAGCCAATAAAATTCTTGGAACTGACTGGCTAAACAAAACTTAGTATTAATTTATAAGAAAATACATAATACTTTGATAAATATTTATTGTTTAAACTAATTTTATTAACGGAAAAATAAAAAACATCAACAACAAAAAAAAAAGAACAACATAGAAGTGAAATTACATTTCATCTTAAAACAGTTATCACAAAAAAATAATTCATTCACTCTACTACATGTATAACAATAAATGTATGTACAGCCAAAGTTTGTTTTTTTTTTTTATTTTTTTTTTAATGTTAATAAATTCACAGCCATAGAAATGAGTTCATAAGTATAGTAAACCATATCAAAGAAAAATAATGATAGAGAATATGTCTCTAGGTCATAAATATATGTACACATTTCTTACTAATGCTTTTTAGCTGATGCACCCTAGTTTTAACCTTAACCCTTGTCCTAACTGCTTTGACAAAAAGTGTATTAGTAGTATTTTTCTAAATATTTTACACAGTTACAATAGATTCGTTTGGTGAAATTTTTATATAATCTTATTTGTGTCTAGCTGTTTAAACTAAAAAAAATGCAACGAAATAACCAAGTGAAGCTAACTGAAACAATTGTCGAAAAAGGAAGTAACTATTTCCTTATGAATCAGTGTACACATAATTTCTTCTAGACGCTCCTAATTATAAAAGAAACACATTTTATAAAGATTAAATAAAGTGTCTAATACTAAAACAACAATAACAAATTAATAGAAAATGAATATAAAAGCTAATGTAAAGAATAAATGAGCTTAATATATACAACCAGAAGAAAATAAATAGCTCACTGTTCAGGTGCCAAATTGACACTCAATTCTTTTTTTACCTGATATTTATAATTTAGTTTAACATATTTTAATAGATCAGCCATTTGCAAATGAATCATTTGAATGTGAAAAAACCAAAGGAAAATAAAAATTTTAACTTAATATTGTGAATTTACCAGCTATAAAATATGTCAGGATCTAAATTCTTCTTCTAAATAACTAAAAATAAAAAAAATGTCATATGAGATAAATTTCAAACATTTACAATATTATAAGTAATGAAATTAACTTCTCAGTCATTATCATGTTCTGGATCCAGTTCTGATAAGAAATCAAAATCATTTTCAATTTCAGCAATGTGTTCTGACTCATCATTTTCCATATCTTCATCTGACTCTGATATTGAAGGTTCTGGATTTAGAAAATCTATACTCTCACCTTTTTCAGTTCTGGTGTATGTTATTTTAGATCCTGTGCGAGGATTTAAGCTGGAAGATGATGCTGTTTTGCCTTCATCGAGAGAACTAACACCCACCATGGCTGACTCTATCATGGAGCTGATAGTCCTAGCAAGGGTACTGGCTAATTCAAAATGTGAGCCACTAGAAGCTTTAGTGTTGACAGGTATAATTCTGGAATCAGATGAATTCAAAGATTCATCATCTTCTAAATCAGATTCTTGAAAATGGGAAGAAGTGAAATGTAGAGCACGTCTAGAATGTGTGCCATTATTATCATTGCCGTCATTCAGGCCAAGTTCATCATCAGTGTTGTCTAAGTCATCAAATGATGGCATCTGGTTTATATTTAAATCGAAATCCACCTCAGGGAGCTCTGAAAAAAAAGATCCAAAAAAAAAATGCATCTTTATTTGTAAACTTTGATGAGAAGAACAGAAGGTTTTCAGCTTATTCTCCTTGTAATAAAAACATTCTTTGTGCATAAAGGAATGAAAGAAGGGTACTTTTAAAGAAGGACTTTTAAAGAATATAAGAGATAAACCTCTCCTTTCAGGGACACACACACACACAAAAAGTGTATTCTAAATCATCACAAATATTGTTTGTGAAATAATATATCTCACCATCTTCACTGGAACTAAAAGAAGGATTCTTGGAAAGTCTTGGTGTAGGTATTGAAGAGTTGCCCCTTCGTCTTCACTGTCATTAATAGCTTTTGCCAGAGCTGCAGCAATGTCAGGATCCACCTAAAACAAGTCAAAAATTTTATTTGTATTAGTTTTAATATTTTAATTATTTCATTATAAGAATTTTAATTATTAAAAAAACAACAAGTTATCTTAACATTATGAAAAGTGTACTTAATAGAGAACTTTATACCTGCAAAATTTTATCGCTGGGAACTTTCATAAAAAAATGTACTGAAAACATTATCTCTTTGATAGCCTACGTTTTTCCTTATATAACCATAATAAATAGATCAATAATTTCTGGGTCCCACAAAATCATTTTTTTTATATTGAGTTTTACAATAAAAACACTAAATTTAAAAGGTTTATCTACAATATGAATAGATTAAAAGAAAAATTAGGAGAAAAGCTATAATTATCTTGGGAATAAGAAAGGCCAAAATTACACAATATGCTGTCACTTCAATTTCTGACAAGAAAAAGTGTGACATAACGGTATTCCACTGAAGAAAAGTGCTCAAAACATTGGACTATCCGAAAGAATTCCAAGGTACAAGAGGAGTACTAAGCACATTTTTTTCTATGGACTCCAAGTTGTGAGAGTTTACGAGCATTGGGACTTGGGGTATCATTGTATTGTATTTTATCTCTCAGCTTTTTTATCTTTTACAAAATGAAAGTGCTTGAATTGGAACTTTTTAAGGTACACAAATGAGCAGTTAGTTACTTAACAAAATATAATTTACACATCTTATCTATAACAGTTAAAAATAAAGTGGAATGTATATAAAATAAAATTCTCAAGCCAGCAGAAAAAAACAACAAAAATATATAAGTGTTTAGATAAAAATAAGGCAACATCCAGGCCCCATTCTACTTTTTAATCTTATTTTCTAATCTTATTTGCTTAGCTATAAGACTATTATTTTTAACTTCAAACCTGAGGTATAAATTCTTCTTCTTCTACAATCTGTACTGATGAATTGTCCTTTAAGAATCTTGTTCTTAAATCATTTATTCTTCCACCAAATGCTGGAATTTTACAAAAGATTCCATGTCAAAGGGTGTAATTTATAAAGCATACTTCATCTATGATAAACAAACTACACATAAATATTAACATTGCCTCAACTTACTTATTACAGTTCTGAAAACCTTTCCAACATGATTTTGAATCCAAATATAGCCAGGTTGAAATTTATCAATGAGTTTTATAAAGATGGAATGGTAAAGTAAAGAAGGCCACAACATCACACTTAATACTGATTTTTTTGAAGATAAAAATTATTTAATTGATTAGAAATACTGTTTGAATTTGTATTACAATGTTTAATAGTTAATAAATCATTATGTTTTAAATGAATTAATAAAACAACATGACCACAACTGATATTTTTAAATATTTTATGCCAGAAAAAATTAAGTCACCTTATAAGTTAAATATTGTTTAAACTAAAATCTAATGTGCAAATGTATGAAAGTTTGAACTGTGAAAATGAAAAATATAAATTTTTTATTTTAATTATCAAATAAAAAGTTCATTTTCAATACATAGTCAAATAAGAATTAAGGCTTCCAAAGTACAAGATAATAAGTGACATTTTAAAATATACTTACAAATGAGATATAATAATGCTAAGTCAGATATATAATAACCAATCAGTGCTGTTACAGTGAAGAGAGCAGTGTTTCCCAGACAAAACTATAATAAAGAAGAAAATATATACAAATTATACAAAGAATTAAAATATGAATTAAATCAAGTTACTTAAATACAATTCGCTGGGTAACATTTTTTTTCAAATACTTAAAGAATGTGAAATTTTTCCTTTCATATATTTTGATAGGGGAAAGCTCGCCAGATATGGTGAGTGCCGATGAAATACAATTCTCGGGCGGACCAAAGCAGGCAACTACTGCCTTGTAGTTAGTGGAGGGATCCACAAAGGCTAAGGGACCTAACCTTAAACAAAGGCAGCTACCCACAAGGCTGTGAAGGGCAACACCCTAGTGGTTGTGCACAGGGCTAACTACCCAGTCATGTAAAAAAACACTAGTTACGAAAGCGTATCAACAATTCAAAAACCGGACTGATTCAAATGGAAACCGACCTTCGCATGATCACGGACATGATTACTGGCTAGCGACTTGGAACGTGTTAAGCCTATACAGAGCAGGAGCCCTAACCCGCCTCACTGAACAGCTTAGAAAATAGAAAATAAAAATAGCAGCACTCCAAGAAATCAGATGGAAAAATTCAGACATACTAAAAACAACAGAGTATACCATCTTTTATAGTGGAAACACCACAAATACATTAGGAACAGGTTTTGCCGTCAGGAAAAACATCCTCAATCAAATAATTGGCTTTAAAGCAACCAATGAAAGATTGTGCAGCTTCAGGATTCGTGGCAAAATGTTCAATATGACCCTAATATGTGCCCATGCACCCACTGAAGATTCAGAAGGGAATACCAAAGAGGAATTCTATGATGCCCTAGAAAGGTTATATGAAGAAGCACCTAGACATGATATCAAATTAGTGTTAGGAGACTTGAACGCTAAGATTGGCAAAGAAACAGTATACAGACCGACAATAGGAAGCTACAGTCTACATGAAGAAAGCAATGATAATGGAACGCGTCTGATTGATTTTGCATCTGGCAAAGGCATGACCATTAGTAGCACTAAGTTTCCACACAAAAGAATACACAAAGAAACATGGAGGTCACCAGATGGGGTGACAAGAAATCAAATAGATCATGTGCTAATAGACAGGCGACATGGTTCAGATATTCAAGATGTCAGAAGCTTCAGAGGAGCAGATGCCGACACAGACCACATGTTAGTCAAAATAAAGTATAGACAAAAAATAAGTATCTTTCACAACACAAAAGCAAAGATAACAAACCAATTTGACTGTGAAAAACTAATAAAAGAGCCACAAACAAAAGAAAAATATGCACAAGAAATTAAAAGCAAACTAGAAACACTAGATATAGATAATACTGAAAATCTAAATAGCCACTGGGAAAAGATTAAACAAACCATAAAAAACACAGCGGAAAGTGTCATAGGGTACAAGCAAAAGAAGAAAAGAGCTGAATGGTATGACGATGAATGCAAAAAAGAAGTGGAAGAACGAAACAAATTGAGGATAATAATGCTACAAAAAGCAACAAGAAAGTCAACTCATGCATACACTGAGGCTAGAAGGAAGGCCATTAAAACATGCAGAAAGAAAAAACGTGAATGGGAAAAGGGAAAACTAGTAAAACTAGAGGAATACTCAAAAAAAAAAGAAACAAGAAAAATGTACATGGCCATCAAAGAGGAAAGTAACGGCTTCCAAGCAAGATCTCACATGTGTCTTAGCAAATCAGGCGACCTGCTTATAGAAAATGAAATGGTTCTAGAAAGGTGGGCGGAATATTTTGAAGAAATGCTGAACATTAAAACTGACAGCGAAAATGATGTACCAAACATTGCAGAGGACGATGGGGCAGAAATAGAAGAACCAACCATAGAAGAAATAAATAATATTATTAAAAAGACCAAAAACAATAAAGCACCAGGAGAAGATAACATAAATGCTGAGTTACTCAAATATGGAGGACGCACACTACACTTAGAAATACACAGGATGGTCAATAAAATATGGAAAGAAGAGATAATGCCAACAGAATGGGAAACAGTCTTAATAGTTCCGCTACACAAGAAAGGTTCAAAACTTAACTGCAACAACTACAGAGGAATCTCACTTCTCAACACTGTTTATAAAATACTAACAAAAATAATAGCCTGCAGAATAGGGAATTTCAGTGAAACAGTATTAGGTGACTATCAATGTGGTTTCAGGCCTAGCAGAGCAACCACAGACCACATCTTTTCCCTTCGAAACACTCTAGAAAAATGTTATGAGCATAATATAAACCTACATCAGCTGTACATAGATTTCAAGATGGCATATGACAGCATCAATAGAAATTATCTTTACAAAACATTGCAGGAGTTGTGTATCCCCAACAAGCTCATTAGACTAGTACGTATGACATTAAACAACTCAAGAAGCAAAGTGAAAATCCAAGGGGAAAGCTCAAGAGAATTTAAAGTAAACCAAGGACTTAGACAAGGAGACTCCCTTTCGTGCATACTTTTCAACTTAACCCTAGAAAAAGCCATAAGAAACGTACAGGAACAATATTTACAGAACCCATCCAATACCTTGCATATGCTGATGACATAACATTGATAGGAAAGCAAAGCAAGGATATAGCAAAAGCACACGTAGAACTAGAAACAGCAGCTCAGAAAGCAGGTTTAACAGTAAACGAAACAAAGACTCAATATATGCTGTTACAAAGAAATGAAAAAGAAGGAAGAGAAAAATTTTTCAAAATCAGTGATAGAGCATTTGAAAGAGTAGAAAACTTTAAATACCTGGGATCAACCATAAGTGAGAAAAACGATATAATGATAGAGATAAAAAACAGAATAGAAGTAGGGAACAGAATATATTATACACTGCATAAAATACTGAAAAACAGACAGATCTCCAGAAAAATTAAAAAAACCATATACAAGACAATGATCCGGCCAGCAGTAACATATGGTAGCGAAACATGGACCATCAGCAAACAAGCAGAAAATATGCTAAACACTTGGGAAAGGAAAATATTTAGGAAAATATATGGGCCAGTAAAGGACAATAACGAGTGGAGAAGTAGAACCAATGCAGAGCTGTACGAACTGTACGAAGAACCAAATATAACAGCTGAAATTAAAATGAATAGATTAAGGTGGGTAGGGCACATAGAAAGAATGGAAAACAACAGAGGTCCAAAAACGATTTATAAGACAACACCTAATGAGAAAAGGCCTAAAGGCAGGCCAAGAAGCAGATGGTTGGAGGAAGTGGAGAAAGACTTTAAAGCCATAGGAGTGAGAGAGTGGAGGAAGAAGACCATGGATCGGGAAAAGTGGAGAAGTGTAGTATGGCAGGCCAGGGCCCTAAATGGGCTGTAGAGCCAAAGGAAGAAGAAGAAGAAGAATGAAAATTTAATGTTAAATTATTCTTTTTTTCTGTTTTACTATCAAAATAATAATGCATATTCATATTGAGGTACATGTGTGTATACAACATAAAAAGTAAGCTATATAATTTAGAGAAGATGACCCTGAAATTAGTTTACCTCTCGCATGGTCTTTCTTTCAGCTTTTTCTTGTAGTTTTTTCATTTTCTTAGCTCCAATTTTACCTTCAGGTTGAGCGATTTCCGGGATATCTTCATCCTCATCTTCATCTAAGACAATCATTATGCAAAAAAAAAAATAAAAAACATTTCTCAAGAAGGCAAAATTTTAAAACATTATTTTCTATTACCAGTACATCACATGATGTATCCAACTATGAATAGTTAAATATTGTGTAATTTATGATATATTGTTTTATATTATGTTAAATTACAGTTTATTTCAAAATAAGCTGCTTGCTTTAACAATAATTTAATGTCTGTAAATGCGTGAGATTCAAATTTCATCAAATAAAATATTCATACATCCAATTTCATTACATAATACTATCATTATATTATGTTTTAAAATATTTCAAACAGCTTCAATTACTTGAATCATCATCATCTGCTACCCTGTTGGGTCTATGAATTCGCCTTCTAACACGAACTGGTCCACGCCTTTCATTTGCAGGTGGTTGGATGGCCCCAGCTTGTGCTCGTCCAGGTACTTCTTTAGCAGAAGCTATGAATGCATAAAAAAATTGCTTAATTATTAAAGACAAAAGAAATACAGAATAATAAAATTACATTTTATAAATAATATCTTCTTCTTCCTTCAGCTCTATAGTAGGACTCTGGCATACTGTTCTACTCCTCTCAGCTTCTCCCAATCCATGGTCATCTTTCTTCACTCTCTCAGTCCCATAGCTTTCCTGACCTCATCCATCCATCTGCTTCATGGCCTGCCCATTTTTTTTTCTCTTAGTTGGTCTTATATACTGCCTTGGTGCCTAGGTTCTTCTCCATTCCCCCCACATGCTATATTTCAAGTAAGCTTATTGTTTCTAATGTGTCTAATGTATATTTTTTTAGATGGATTATAAGTTCATTAAACAGTGAAATTATATTAAATTATAAAATAATAAAACTTCAGCAAGTATGTAAAGATGATCAGCATATGATTCTATCAAGCAAAGTAGCTTATTAATATTATTAATACAGCAGGATAGTCAGGGAGGAGATATGTTTTTAAAAAAATGACTAATAATTTTTTTTTTTATATTGGCAGTGTTCTTATCTGATTATACTAAGTATAGTATATTTTAGTATTACCAAGAGTACCCAGCTAAAGCAATAATAAGATTTAAGCCAATGTTATGCCTGATCACAAGGCAACTAGCCCAAATATTCTGCCGCAATATAGCTGGATAGATGTGTGGTTGTTTTTACAGCTTTTTGGAAAGTTCTAATATTGCTTTTTCTTTAATTTTGCTACAAATTGCAAACACTTTAAATAAAAATATTGTTAGGTTATTCAGAAAATATCCCAAAATGCAGCAATTCTATACCAAAATTATTAAAAACAATTTAGTAAAACAGCTAGCTCATGAGGTAGTTCAGTCAACAATTAACACTGATCAATTTAACCATGGAATATCTTTGACTTTGTTTAAGAGTATTAATGTTTAATGTTGATTTTTTTTAAAACATTTTGCAAATTGATATGCAGGCAAGTAGCCACTAATATTTTAACAGGATACACTTATACAGAATTCTTACTTTAGATATTTATCAGACTTTGACCGGCAGCCATGAACTGACTAAAAAAAATATTTTATAATACACTCATACCTCGCTATACTGCATTTCGCTATAACGGCCTTCATCAATTCAGGCACGTTTTCGATTTATGGCCTAAAATGTTTCGCTATAACGGCCAAAAAAACAAAACACTTTTGTACAAAAGTGAAAAAATATGATATATGGATAATGCACCAGGGCATCCTACCTATTTTATCCGAACCATCAGAAGAAGTCATGATTGAGTACCTTTCGGAAAAATACAACAGCACTGATCCAACCAAAGAATCAGGGTGCAATAGGCACTTTTAAGGCACATTACCTACACAGAACTTTACGACAACTGAGCAGAAGGGAAACCGATGGTGAATCTTCAATTAAAACATTTTGGAAAAACTATAACATTAAGGATACTGTTGACAGCATCAGTGAATGATGGAAGGAATTAAAATTAACAACAATGAACTATGTATGGAGAAAAATATGGCCAGAATGAGTAAAAAGTACTGATGCAGACAGAAGCGTACCTAGGGTGGGAGGAGGGAGTCCAAATTCAAAAGTCCCCCGGCCTTAGCTTGAGGGAGCCCCCAAATATTTTTTACATTAAATATAAAGTACATTATCTCATGTCATGTTGTCGAATGTCAAAATGCAGGGGCCTCCAAAGAAGGGCTCTAAAATCCCTAGGTTCGGACCTGGATACAGAAGTTAATTTTCTTCCTGAAATTAGGCAAAATATTTTGGATCTAGTAGAAGATTTCGGCTTGGAAGGTTTGAACGAACGTGATGTGCTTGCTCTACTTGAAGCTGATAGGGAACCTCCTCCTTGAAAACGATCCTGACGTCAGACGTAGCGCTCAATTTCTCGAGGAATTAACTCAGCCATTAGCAGTTATAACTCATTAAAGAATGAACTAGACAAGAAGGCAAGACAAACAACGTTGGACAATTGCTGTAAGCAAGGCCCATCCTTACCAGCGAAAAATGATGACGTCATTGATCTGCAGGTTACCATTTCTTCATTGTCTTCATTTAAAAAAAAAAAAAATTATACATATTCATATTTTATGTAACATGAAATTGTTTCAGTTTTGTTTATAGACTATTGTTGATTGTTGGAGTTTGTTATTATTTTATGTACAAATGTATGTAGCTTTAATTTAAATGAAATAAAAAGAGAAAATACATTTTGAATGATTAACCATGTTACATATTGAAACACCTTGGAACCCATCTTGTTGAATTTGTATGGATTTGTACTAGAATAATTGATTTCCTATACGGCTTTTCGCTTCGCCGCCAAATTTCGTGGAACGTATCTAGGAGGTATGGGTGTATTTAGTCTAGACTGACTAGACTCTACTAGAGTCTCTAGTCTAGTCTATGTTACTGCCACAAGAATATCCCAAAACATCAACATTTACACACATCATTCGTTGAGCCTGCTTCACATAGAGAGGAAATTGTAGAAATGTATTCAAAATATATTTAGAGACAAACAATACAAAGACGCCAAAGATACTATATTTATTTTAGTCGTTAAAAAAGCAATTGTTTGTCACACAGCAAAAGTTTGCCAAAAGGCAGGTTGACAGAAATCAGCATCTTTTTATTGACAAGTTCACAAAATTAAGTATTTCTATTTAGATAATGTAAAAAAAAGTTTACATCTCAAACCTACCGGATGAAAATCTAGAAATCAGCGAAACAATACAAATAATCAGTAAAAGTGTTCCAGCTGTCACTGCGTAAATTGTAAAAGGATCAACGACAGCCATCTTTCTTGGTGATGGTAAATAATGTTTTGGTTGCGCTTGCACTGATCTATAAAACAGGAAACCTTTATTTATTAAGCTCTTTTTTTTTTCATACATTTTTTATGACACTTTCTTTTTTTTTTATTGATATTGCCTTTTAATATTATTGTTTTGTAGGGCTATATTTAATCTATATGAAACGTGTTTTGCTATGCATTTAGGATTGTCTAGAACAAATAACCCTAATTCTGATAGACATGGAAATAATTCCATTTTCGACGATTCTTAAATTGTAAATTATGAAAAAACAAGTAAAATAAGCCGGTTCCATTCTGGACAAGAACGTGTTAGCGCATTTTCGTGTTATGTATCAGTACATATGTTAGCTTTCAGTAAATATTTATCTTAAATCTAACTACAAGTGGTTTGATCACTGAAATAGGACTCATAATTGAAAACATTCGAAATTGTAGTCATTTAATCGTCCGAAAACTCCGTCAATTGTTCCATAGCTCTGATACTTTCACTTAAACAGAACCCAAGCTTACTATGTCATTTGATGAGTTTCTTAATAAATAAAATTAAATATGTATGGCGAATAGATCACAATCTTGTCTAAATCAAGGGAAATTACTGGTGCTAAATATAGTACACAGAAACGGAATTTGGCACCACTTTTAGACAACTTTCCGAAAAGATATAGCTCTGAACACGTGTGACGTCAATCTTGGTGAAACTACATGCTGCAGTATTTCGCACCAAATGAATGGGTTATTGAATGTATAAGGTGTAGAATGGGGCCATGAAAATGACATAATTATTACTATAGCTTATATAGTAAAAAACAGTAAAAACACTGAAGCCCAGCCCTCAGATGTCAGATCGCGAAATGGACTTTTGATGCACACGTGACAGGCCAATACCTACAAAATGGTACATACATCATGGGTCTAGGACTTATGGTTGCTGAAATCTGGGGTGATGACGGACAGACAGACAGATAGACAGACTTACAAAACATTTTCTCGAAAATGCTCTAAAAATGTGTAGGATACACTAACGTACATTGACAAATCTAAAGAAATATCATTCCTATTTTAAATCTTTTATTGTGTCAAGATATACGTGTGTAAATGCACATTTTTTTATGTTAAAAAGATATTTGTCATGATTTTCTATAAGCGATAAAGTAGGAAAGTCTGGAAAGTGACAATTTAGGAGCTGACTACACATGACAGTGAACACCTTTACGTACAGCAATGGTCCCCAGCCATCAGGCTTTAGACCGGTACTAGTCCCTAGATCGTATGGTACCACTACCAGGCCGCCCAAAGAAACATTAAATTATTTCATTTTTGTTTACTGCGGTGTATTTCTCACGGAATTGTGCGACGTGGCGTTGAAGTTTCGGTGGAGAGAAGCTGTGTGACGCTCTTCTCTGTTCCCCGGTACCTTATGTTTAACAGTACTTTGTGTACGCGTATATTGCTTTATTTGTGTCCTTTTCTTCGTCCAATTTTACTATCAGAGTTTAACGATGTTTTATTCTCCAGGCTAGATCTCTGTCACTTGAGCGCTGAAATTTAACCCACCAATAAGCAAAAAATGAATACTATAACAGACGTTGTTAGATAGTTTCCTTGGAAAAAAGAAAAGTGAAAAGCCTCAGCGAAGAAACAGAAGAAAAGCCGTCAACATCAAAGAAACATACAAACAGATAATACCATGAGTCCTAGTCCTACTTGAAATATGGAATTATCGGGCAGGTGTTTTCCACATACCTACACCGCTCTGCATAGTTTGCGGTGAGGCAATGAAACCTTAAAAACTATTTCGCCACTTGAACACCATGCACCCTGGTTTAGAAGACACCCTGGAGTGTTCTGGAAAAAAAAAACGGGAACATGAAGGACAGTAGAAATTTCTGATGGCCACCACATCATTGAATGAAAATGCTCTTAGGGGATCATATCTGGTGGCTAACCGTAATGCTATCAATGAAGAACTGATCATGCCATCCACTGGTTGGTTAAATATCAGAACAACTAAAATGGTCGGTACATGCACAAACGGAGCTGTAGGCATGAACGGACGACCGCCTGGTTCAACTGCTTGGATTAAGGAGGTTACACCTAAGCAGGGCTCGATTTACCTCCGGGGATGCTGGGGATATCCCCGGCACTGAGAACTGTCATCCCCCGGCTCTGCTTTAGCTAATATATCCCTGCCCGGGTAAGAAACCATGGACATTTATCGGCGGCTCTGCAGAAATGTTTTTTCATCCCCAGATCTGGTTTTTTCTTAAATCGAGCACAGCACCTAAGAGTGAATCTACACATTGTAACATTCACTGGGAAATGCTGGCAAACGAAAATATGACACCATGTCATTAAAGTAGTTAACCACATCAAATCACAAGCCCTTTAACTCGCGCCTGTTTGAGACTTGTGAAGAGATGTATGCGGAGCACAGATGCCTTCACTTTAAAACAGAAAAAAAAATGGTTACCTCAAGATTTATTAATACACTAATTTAGACAGTGAATATTACTGCTGTATAATTATTCTTTAATTCATCAAAGTTATTATCAGCAGTTAAACTTTGACCTTGTGCACTAGTGTTCCAAAATGCATAAATTACGTACAGGACATTGGCTGCTATAAAAAAAAAGTCAACAGAACAGACTTATAACATCACAGCATTCGGCTTATAAAAGAAAAAAATTGACATTTTTCTGTATCTGTTAAGTCAAATTATATTGCAGATTTGAACTCATATAGTATTCTTCTGATAAAACAAAGCTAGCTAACTGTAAAGCCAATTCATATTGCGTTGATCACATACACTTAATTTCCATAATCACATTATCTAATTAACACATGATTGCACATACATGTATTACTAAAACAAGCAAGTAAGCCTGTTCCATTCTGGACACAGGACGTGTTAGAGCATTTTCGTATTATGTATCAGTACGTATGCTATCTTTCAGTAAATATTTGCAAATTTTGTAAATGTTTATAAATTCAATTGTGTAATGCATATATCTGAAAAAAGATATTAAAAAGACGTTTCTTTATATTTGAAAACAAAATTATTTTCTCTTAAATCTAACTACAAGTGGTTTGTGGTCACTGAAATAGGACTCTTTGTAGTCATTTAATCGTCCGAAAACTCCGTCAATTGTTGCATAGCTCTGATACTTTCAATTAAACTCAGAACACAAGCTTACTATTTCATTTGATGAGTTTCTTAATAAATCTTGGTGAAATTACGTGCTGCAGTATTTCGCACCAAATGAATGGATTATTGAACGTACAAGGTGTATATATATAATATATAAGCCCCTTAGGAGCCCTGAAGCCCGGCCCTCAGAGGTCCTATCGCGAAATGGACTTTTGATGTACACATGGCAGGCCAAGACCTACAAAATGATATATACATCATGGGTCTAGGACTTATGGTTGTTAAGATATAGGCGCTCTTTATTAATATAGCTTATATAGTAAAAAACGGTACTAAGCCCCCTTTTACGGCCCTCAGAGGTCAGATCGCGAAATGGAAAAAAGTCATTTCTTGGCAGGCCAAGACCTACAAAATGATATATACATCATGGGTCTAGGACTTATGGTTGTTGAGATCTAGGGTGATGACAGACAGACAGACAGACAAAACGGGGACAATAGAGCATTTTTTTTGGAAAATGATCTAAAAATCTAATTAAAACATTTTTAAAAAATTAAACTCAAAGTGAAGTATTACGGTACTACATTACACTTCACATTTAACTTAAAATATCTTAATATACATTAAGGCAATACGAAAAAGCTTATATGACAGTCAACCATGGTCCAGTTGATTCAAACTTGAAAGAAACCATTTCACTGTATTGCTTGTCAGAGTTGTAACTTGACCAAGCACTATCGAAGTCGCACAAGGAAGAAACCATTTATATGTTTTTATATCGATTAAGTTTATGAACTCTTTTCTGACATTAATTTGAACTTTTTAACTTGGAATAATATACACTGCCTCAGTGCCTCATTCATATATAACAAGCTATGTTAGTATGAAATGTGATGTCAATGGTCATGGTGAAGTGTACTGTATTGAGTCCCTCTTATTACCAACAACCCATCCCCCCCCCCTCCCGTGGTGGCTCTTTGAAAAATGTAGTCACGTGAGCTTGTAGAAAGATCACTACAACATGTTCCAAAAAAGAAAACAAAATATAAAATATAGAAAAAGCTTTAAGCTTTTATTTCCCTTCCTAAAACTGTTACCAAGCCGGATTTAAATGCACGAACTTGCACCCAGGATATTGGCACACAAGTGGAACTCTCGCACTATCATTTTACTTTCTTAATTGAAACATAGATGAAAGAACTGAATGCTCTAGCTCTCTTTTTTAGAGTTGACACCCTTGGGGATTTCCCCATCACCTGGACCCATCTCGCTCCCTCCACGCATCGCATCTTCCTTTGGTTAGCCGTCCATCATGCAAGTATCGACCTAGTATGATTTCCAGTACATTATCCCTGAGCATTCAAGCTGTTATCATTCCTACATCCCTCAACTGATATATAATTCACTTACTGGGCTAGCTTGTAATTACTCTGTCAGTGCAAAGAATCCTGATATACGGATGTGGCTATTGTTTTTGTGGTAATCTATATATGGCCTTTTTCCTGAAATGTATGTATATAGAATGGGGATTAAGGAATTTGTTTAGTGTATAACTATTTTTTGTGTAATATGGTTAGGACATATGTTAAATGCCAACAAAATAAAATCATACATTTCGAAAGCAACCCTTCCCCTCCATAACGGAGGCCATTTGCTATTTGACAGTAGCATCAACTAAAGAGGTTGAAAGTGACCCAACGATGACAGCCATTTAAAATTTCATTTCTTCTATATTGTATTGACATATATGCCTACTTCAATTGAATTGTTTGTGTTTGTTGTTTTGTTGAATGCTATTTTGAGTGAATGCATCATTAGGCCAACCAATTTTTTTTTCTTTTTGATTTTTTTTTTTAGAATATGAGACGGAAGTTTAATAATTAAAAAGTAAAAGCTAAAGTAAAAATTTCTTGATTTCTTAGGGACTTTTTATACCATTTACAGAATGGAATAATACCTATTGATCTTTAACTATGTGAATCTGCTATTCTATTCTGTACTGATTTTCCTCACTGTAACACTTTTCAAGTAAGTAGGTACTAATTATTATTATTTGTTATTGTTGTTATTGTTGTATTGTTTGGTCCAGAATTGGCTTAAATGTTGTTGTTTATATTGACTTTCTCCCGATTGTCTCTCAATTTAAAAAAGTATTCATTTCACATCGAAACTTAAGTAGTAATAGGCTTTGCATCAGTGGTTGGCAATTCTTATTCTCGCACCATGTGATGAACAAGAAACACAACAACCCCCCCCCCCTTTGCAATGCGGCGTTGACCAACAACAATCGTAAGACAACATATGTGCTACAACGAGCTACTACATACGTACTGAATGGAAAAACATAATACAGAAAATTTTCTCGAGGTGGCTACACCAACCTAATTAAGAGTTTCACATGACACAAAACATTATACAACTTTATATTTAATAACAAATAAGTTAAAAAAAAACAAAAATAGTTAATAAATACTGCAGTGAAAGCGTGCTTATGATGGCTTTCATATCCTAGATTGGTTTGAATTTTTTTTAAATATTTTGAGAGTATTCAGTACTCATCAATAATAAGTAATTTTTTAAAAGTATAGCCTATATACCTATTTATAGCCTTTATATTATGTTTGACGTATTGGATGTTAAATTGTGACGGTACAACATCTGTCTTTGACAACCAAGGATGGAAGTAGACGTGAGGGAAGACTTCTGTAACAGCGAAAGTTGAAGGAGAGAAGTATTGGAAGCAAGCAGAACAACTCGAGTGTATGTGTGTTTGTGTGTGGTCAGATGGAAGTTACCTCCCGTGTCCAGCCTTGTGTGTCACATAGCACTCTCTAGCCTGGCCCAGCGGCACGTGACCAACTCAAGTGTGAGCACACACACACACACATGGACTCAAGTAGGAAAATATGAATATCATGGTTTATAGCACAGGTGTGTTGTAATCAAATGTGTGTTGTTTTTATTGACCCAGGTCTGCATGTTCACTGGATTATACATAGTTCTTATTTTGAAGCGTTCAACCAGGCAAGACCATTTTGTAACATCAGAAATGCGTGAGACGGTTTGATTTAGATGTTGTCATGTACATGTCTCTTGTCACCTTTAACTTGTTTTAGATGTTGTCATGAACATGTCTCTTGTCACCTTTAACTTGTTTTAGATGTTATCATGTACATGTCTCTTGTCACCTTTAACTTGTTTTAGATGTTGTCATGTACATGTCTCTTGTCACCTTTAACTTGTTTTAGATGTTGTCATGTATATACGTCTTGTCACCTTTGGCTTGTTTTAGATGTCATATGTCTGTTTCTTGTCACCTTTGCCTTGTTTTAGGTGATGTCTTGTTTAAGAAATGTGCCTTGTCACCTTTAACTTGTTTTAGATGTCATGTGTATGTTTCTTGTCACCTTTGCCTTGTTTTAGATGATGTCTTGTTTAAGAAATGTGCCTTGTCACCTTTGGCTTGTTTTAGAAATGTGCCTTGTCACCTTTGGCTTGTTTTATAAATTGGTCAGGTCTACGTGTCTTGTGAATCAGTCTTGACTCATATAGCTTTACTTAATTTCAAACCATATTAACTTCTGGCTTTTGGATCAAAGTCAGTTAGGTAGTCATAATCTTTT
Organism: Bulinus truncatus; assembly: GCA_021962125.1. Lineage (NCBI taxonomy): Eukaryota > Metazoa > Mollusca > Gastropoda > Planorbidae > Bulinus > Bulinus truncatus. Next base: position 1,356,113 of record JAGDYQ010000036.1, on the reverse strand, counting down.
AAAATGGTTTCACTGTTTGATTGTATTATTATTATTATTTTGTTGTTACGCACTGTGTATTCAACACAATTCTTGATCAAGTTAAGTATTCACAATTACTTTATAATCTTATTCGATCTTTGTATTCATCACATGACATCACAGAAGCCGTTCAGTTACATTGGCAGTCCTATAGCTGATGTACGATTAAAAAAAAACCCAGAAAAAAATGTAAAAAAAAAATGCAATAAAATGCACTAAAAGTAAAATAAAATTCAATATACTATAGACACATATATATATATATATATATATATATATATATATATATATATATATGTGTGTGTGTGGATTTGTGTGTGTGCGTGTGCTAAACTTGCTATTGTTGTACACTTCCACCTAATTTAGTAAAAAAAAAAAGCTTTGACACGATAATCTCCTGACGATTTTTTTGTCATGGTCATTATGGATAGGCATTACTATAAAGCTATTTGCTTCGTTATTCTAAAGTTTTTGATTCATAGACTCATTAATTAATTACAGTCGTGTATTGTCATGTACAATCTACACGAGTACGAAATTTAAGCCTTCTCACTAAATTTTAACAGATTCGACAGTGAGTTACAAAGATTTGACGACACAACCTCTACCCCTACAAACCACCCACAGAAAGTGGAACTAATTAAAAAAAAAAGTAAACATGCATGCTGTACATATTATATTCAGTGATGTGTGTATGTGGGGTGTGTCTTTGTTTTCTGACTACAATGATTGAAATACTTACTGATACGTTGTAGTAGGTGAGAAATACATTTTTGTTTTTAATTTCAAAGTGATGCCATGCTACATTGAAATCGGTAATAGGAATTAGAAAGTTTTGTGCATTGGGATCGACATCGTAATTGGAGAATTAGAGCATAATTGATGTTTCTCAAACCGATTTTTTTTCATCTGAAATCTTAAAGGGCTATCCATCTGTTAAGTCTGTTAGTTCAGGCTATCCATCTGTTAAGTCTGTTAGTTCAGGCTATCCATCTGTTAAGTCTGTTAGTTCTACGTAACGGAGCCGTAATAAGAATTTGTATCTGAAAGAGAATAGTAAAGAAATAGTGTGAACTGTATTGGGATATAAAAACATTTTGGTTTACATGAATAAAATGTTTTAGAAATAATAAGTTGCTGATTTTACTACCACATGGAATAATTGGTTAAATTACCTGATATGTTATGACTATAGCCGCACTCTAGCGGGTAGTCATTTTACTATCACTTGTAACAATTGGTTAAAATTACCTGACATGTTATAATTATAACAGGGACAGTCTTATTTCACTATCACGTGTAGATAATTGGTTAAATTACCTGACAAGTTATGATTGGAACGGGGACAGTCATTTCACTATCACTTGTAACAATTGGTTAAATAACCTGACAAGTTATGATTGGAACAGGGACAGTCATTTCACTATCACTTGTAATAATTGGTTAAATTACCTGACAAGTTATGATTGGAACAGGGACAGTCATTTCACTATCACTTGTAATAATTGGTTAAATTACCTGACATGTTATGACTATAGCCGGGTACAGTCATTTTACTATCACTTGTAATAATTGGTTAAATTACCTGACAAGTTATGACTATAACAGGTACAGTCATGCATGAGTTTAACGAGATCCACATGTCAGTTTTCCGTGTATAATATAAAGAGCCACATCATATATAATATTAAGCGCCACATCATATCAACTGAACTAGATGTCAAGAAAATATTTCTGAAACTGAAAAAAAAAATTTTAACAGGAGTCACACTATGGTCTGTAATGTACAGTGCTTAACTTTCGAACCTCATTGCCAAACTCCGTAATTTTTAAAGTCCTGGTGAAAGTTCCCAAGTACACCCAGCTTCAATAAGTTGAAGAGATAAAGACGGCTGGGCCTTGTGGTAGCCACACAATCACCTTAATAGGCCGTGGATACAGAAATAGATGAATCGAACAGTTCATCCACACCGACAATCAATTTAAGGGAAGTTTACAATGAACAACATAAGGCTGCATTGAGTTTTTAAATTCATAAGTGGCCAACGTCAGAGGTGGGTTTAATGACCGCGCTCATCCGGGGCATTGACTTCTGAGGGGCCCCGCCAAGTGTCTACCTTACAGGTTTTTTTTTCTAATCATTATGAGTGATACTAAAATATTAATAATGACTGCAATGTCAATGTATTTACAAATATTGTTAATGTGTAACACTGTTTTTTTATGACACAACATATTCTCCTTACGACGTGGTCTAAACAGACCTTTACTATGGTCTCATGACCCTGAAACACCGGGCCAGTATATTCCCCTGCCATCCGGCCTCAACATACCTTTATCCGCCTGTGGCCTCGGTTGCTAAATACGTGCAATTTTTTTAATACATTGAATGCACATGTAAACAAGACTAAAAAAATGTAGAATAACTTTTGAGAAAATGGAACGCAACATATACAAGTTATTAAAAACTGGTGATGTCGGGGGGAAAAAATGTTACAAAATAAAACATTTTCAGCTTGAAAATCACACTCCTTTGTAGGAAATTGGATGGTAAAAAGTGTTTTTTCTTTATACTAAAACTTTGATTATATATATATATATATATATATATATATATATATATATATATATATATATATATATATATATATCAATGGCGTAGCGGGGGGGGGGAGAACAAGGGGGGCATCAAGCCCCGGGCGCTACTAACAAAGGGCGCCAAATGGTATATTTTTACATATATAATTATATGGTTTTCAAATGGGGGTGGGGGAGCGGTAAAAAGGTTTTATGTCTATATATAATATATATATATATATATATATATATATATATATAAAGAGAGAGAGAGATATAGAGAGAGATAGTTAGATAGATAGATAGATATATTATTAGAGCATCCCTCGTTAATCTATAGAGCTTAAATGAAGCATTTATTGGGGGGTTTTATTTTCGTTCAACGTGACCGTGCATGCGTATTTGTTTACCAACAGGAAAGTGATCTATTAAGTCGATTTGGTTTTATGAGGGTTAATCTGCATTTTTTACGTTTGCATTTGGTCTCAGTGAAAGCGCCTTTGGGAGCTTATAACAGTCATCGAACTGGAAGATCAAGAGGGAAGGATGTCTGGCCAGAGATTGATATATGGCGTAAGAGAGTACGTGAAGCCACACACACACACACACACACGGTCAGCGGCACAATCCTGGCACTTCTTGGTTACTGAACATTGATATATATATATATATATATATATAGATATAGATATATATCAATGGCGTAGCGAGGGGGGAGCAAGGTGACATCATGCCCCGAGCGCTACTCACAAAGGGGCGCCAAATGCTATATTTTTACATAAATAATTATATGGTTTTCAAATTTACATCAGAGTTCAATGGTTTTATCACATAGACACAATTTCTCCCAAACAGTCTCACGTCGTCTGCAAATCCATTTTAAACCTAAGGGTAGCTATAACGTCCAATAGGCGATTGAGATATTCATAAGTGCATCAAATATTTAGAGTGTGAACTTGGTCTGTTAGTGAGTTCTAACGGCTTCCATAAGTCACGTTCACACAACTGTTGTTTTGTCTGTTGTCCTACATCAAGACTTGGATTGGCATCTGGTGCACCTGTAGAGCCATTGTTCACAAGTACAAGCCAGACTCAATAAATATTTTATTGACCACACCACACTTCATGTTTTCCTCATCATCGATTAATTTCTTTATGTTTTTTTTCTTTTATACAACTAAAAATCAATTAAGACACTTTTTAGTGATGGATTTTTATTTATAATTATTTGTACCTTATTCATTTTGAACTACAAAAAATAACAATGGAATAAAAAAAAATAATTTTGGATATTTTTTTTAAATTAAAAAAACAACAACACAATAAGCACTGAAAGCTACAAAATGAAACCATTGTATAGTGTATCTGTGTTATGTACTATCTGTGTTCAACACTGTCTGTTTTCTGTACTATCTGTGTTCTGCACTGTCTGTTTTCTGTACTATCTGTGTTCTGTACTATCTGTGTTCTGCACTGTCTGTTTTCTGTACTATCTGTGTTCTGTACTATCTGTGTTCTGCACTGTCTGTTTTCTGTACTATCTGTTTTCTGTACTATCTGTATTCTGTACTATCTGTGTTCTGCACTGTCTGTTTTTGTACTATCTGAGTTCTGCACTGTCTGTGTTCTGTACTATCTGTGTTCTGCACTATCTGTGTTATGTATTATCTGAGTTCTGCACTGTCTGTGTTCTGTACTATCTGTGTTCTGCACTGTCTGTTTTTGTACTATCTGAGTTCTGTACTATCTGTGTTATGTACTATCTGAGTTCTGCACTGTCTATGTTCTGTACTATCTGTGTTCTGTACTATCTGTGTTATGTACTACCTGAGTTCTGCACTGTCTGTGTTCTGCACTGTCTGTGTTCTGTACTATCTGTGTTCTGCACTCTTAGATAAACACGAGGCACATTCTCTTAATACTTGAAGTTTGTTGACATTTTAAACATTTCATATAAATAACCAAAAGCAAAGGTTATCGATGTAACTATCTAGTTTCATCCAAACTTACATTAATATATTTATTTATGTTTTAGCATAAGGAGTGGCAAACTAACTATCTTTAATATCACAACATACCTCTTTCTTGTGCATGGTTATATATCTCTATGGATTTCTATATCGTCATTGTGGTTAGTGAGTTTTTAGCACCAACTACGTCATAAAAACGCGATGATGTTAAATCAACCACTCTTATGCAAAGCACACAGGCAATTTAAAGTCAGTGCCATCTGAAATAAGGATTGTTTCATGTCTGTTAAAGTTGTATATTTTACTTCTGATAAAGTAGTGGCGTTTCACTTCTGTTAAGTTGGTTGCTTCACTTCTGTTAAGTTATATGTTTTACGTCTGATAAGTTGTATGTTTTACTTATGTTTAAATTGGATGTTTCACAAATTGGCTAGTTTTATTGTAAGGTTCTCTCTCACTCTCTCTCTCTCTCTCTCTCTCTCTATCTCTATCTCTCTCCCTCTCTCCCTCCCTCTCTCTCTCTCCCTCCCTCTCTCTCCCTCCCTCTCTCTCTCTCCCTCTCTCTCTATCTCTCTCTCTGTCTCTCTCTCCCTCTCTCTCTCCCTCTCTCTCTTTCCCTCTCTCTCTCCCTCTCTCTCTCCCTCTCTCTCTCCCTCTCTCTCTCCCTCTCTCTCTCACCCTCTCTCCCTCTCCCTCTCTCTCTCTCTCCCCCCTCTCTCTCTCTCTCTCTGCGTAAATTGAATGATATGAATGGAAGTAATAATCCTTGCACTTCATTATTTTCAAATCGATTTCTAAACATTCTAGTTGCATCATTATTAAAAGTAAAATACTTACATTGACACACACACACGCACACGCACACACAGCAATTCACACTATTCTCGGGTTTAAAGTTAAAAAGAATTGGAAAAAAAAGAAAACAATAATAAAAAAAAACAATATGCAAAAGTTTCAGAAAAGATCAAGGAAAACATTTCAAAAGCCATTTTGTTAGATGCATAGGAAAATTTAAAAAAAAAAACAATAAAGGAATTGTAAAAAGCATAAAATACAGAACCATAAGCAAAAGTACATGTGATGGTCGTTGATGCACCAGTGTTAATTTTTAAATTATTGTGGGGGGGGGGGCGCTTTGGTAGCTGGGGAGGGGGGGATCCTAAGTAGTCACGTAGTTTGCCAGTCTATTAATACGGCTCCGGTAGCATACATTCAAAACTAAATAAACGAGCATCTGCCTAGAGAAGAATCAAAATTAAGATTTTTTTTTATCTCTTCTGTTTTTAAATATTCCAGGTCTGAGAAAGTTCTTTCAATTTTTTTTATTTAATTCGTTCAATCAATTACTGCTTTCTTTTACTCCCCACCCCCCCACACCCCCTTTCTAAATGTATTCAACCCGTGCATTCGTTTCTTTTGTTTTGTCAAGTTATCGCGTCTAAAACTGAAGGGATGGAAAGTTTAGGAGGAAACGGACATGTCAGATAAGGAGTGATTAATCCATGTTTGGAGCTGAGGTGTGAGAAATCTGGCCATACAGGACTTAGCAAAGACGTACGATGGTGACAAAGAATTTTATGAAGATGGTAAGAAGTAAGATGGTGACAAAAAACTTTATGAAGATAGTGGAATGCAGGACCGTGACACAGAATTTTGTGACAATGATAATACCGAAGATGGTGACACAAAATTTTGTGACGATGATAATACTAAAGATGGTGACACAATTTGTGACGATGATAATACTGAAGATGGTGACACAATTTTGTGACGATGATAATACTGAAGATGGTGACACAAAATTTTGTGATGATGATAATACTGAAGATAGTGACACAAAATTTTGTGAAGATGGTGCGATGTAAGATTCTTTTTTTCTCAAAATGACCACGAATTGTTACATTATTTTTAAATCTCTGTTGGAGATTTGACATTTTCCGAAAAAGACATTTCTTTTTTAATTGTAGATCTTAAAGAAAGAAATCCACTTTGATAAAATATGGGAGACAAGTCTCTAAAATCCTGAAATATTTTGACAGAATTTAAAAAAAAACATATGAACAAATAAATATGTTAATGTACCAGTACAAACATGTGGAAGATATATATAAATATACATCTTTACAAAACGTAGACTAAAGTTATATTGTTCGATTTTGGTTTATAAATTACATGTAATTCATATGAGGCTATATTTATGTTAGTGTATAGTGTATATTCACTGTATATACTCGGGTACTATGCCAGCTAGAAATCTATTATAGCTTTATTTTATTAACTTCGGACCTGTTCTAATTTAGTGCGAAGGTTCATATTTGGCACACATATAGATTCTATATGACAGTTACAGTTTCTTTTCTGGGTCACCGAAAATAAAAATAATAAAAAACAACTGTAGGAAAGATTTCCTATCTATCTATCTATCTATCTATCTATCTATCTATCTATCTATCTATCTATCTATCTATCTATCTATCTATCTATCTATCTATCTATCTATCTATCTATCTATCTATCTAATCTCTCTCTCTCCTCTCTGTCTCTCTCTCTCTCTCTCTCTTATATATATATATATATATATATATATATATATATATATATATATATATATATATATATCAAAATGGCAAGAAAAAAAATTAATTTGATCATTATTGCAATGCTTTGTTTTGATTTTAACATTGAGAGAATTAATTACTGTTTAAACAAATAACCCTAAGTTATTAGCGTTGACGGGTAAAACGAAATGTGACGTGTGATATGTACATTTGGTAGGTGGCAAATTAGGTAGGTGGCATAAATTAGCACCCATATCTTTACCTAATGGTGTTTGGTTTGTTGATTAGGTTGATTTGATTGATTTGGTTTGCTGGTTTGGTTGGTTGTTTGGTTTGCTTGGTTAGCGTTGACGGGTAAACCGTAATTTGTGACGTATAAAATGTAGGTTATTTCTGCACATTAGGTAGGCGGCAAAATTAGCACCCATATCTTTACCTAATTGTGTTTGGTTTGGTTGGTTTGATTGGTTTGGTTAGCTGGTTGGTTTGATAGCTTAGGTTGGCTGGTTTGGTTGGTTGTTTGGTTTGGTTTGGTTGGTTAGCGTTGACGGTTAAACCGTAATTTGTAACATATGAAATGTATGTCTTTTCTGCACATTAGGTAGGTAGCACCTATAACTTTACCTAATGGTGTGTTAGAAATGTTTCAAGTGTCACGTTTGAACTCCCGACTTACCGGGTATCGTCGGATACACTATATATATATATATATATATATATATATATATATATATATATATATATATGACTTAATGCCTTGAACTCCTTGCGGAGCTAAGGGCTACAGCAACCACTCTCCAGCGCACTCTGTTTTGGTAGGCCGTTTCCAATTCCAATATATACAGTGGATTCCGCTTAATTGGGACATCCGCTTATTTGGGACAAATCTCAAAGAAACCAAACCAAGAAACCAATAGTAAATGTGTATGTTTAATTGGGACAGCCGCTTAATCGAGACAAAAAGCCTCAGTCCCGATGTGTCCCAATTAAGCGGAATCGACTGTATATATATATATATATATATATATATATATATATATATATATATATATATATATATATATATATTGAATTTAATTCATGATATGACAGGTCAACTTAAACACAATTTTCCATCTTTGAATAGTATCTCCTCGCCCAACAGAACGAGCTCTATGACCAGATTAAAGCAACACTCAGTGTCAATGTACATTAGGGCCTCACATAGATCTCGTTAATCCCCCAGTCAAATCTTCTGTGACCGCCCATAAAGTTTCTAATCCCAAAGGAGTTGATTCAATTATCAGAAATATTGATTCTACATCAATTTAGTACTTCACATCATCCTTCCACCCCCCCCGCTCCAAATAAAGCACGCCCTAAAATCTACAGGGGGTATTACCGCCTTCCCAGGGCCTGCCTACATAAGGGGGAGGCCACCTGAACTCATGTCGGGGCCCGAGGGGGGGGGGAGGCGTCGGTTACGACTATATTTTATTTGTTTAGGTATTTTGAGCATTTTTAGGAAAAAAAGGAGGGGGGGGAGAGAGTTCCCCAAGTTCCAGAGTTTGTCGGGTGCCGACATTTATTTCTCCTCTAATATTTCGGACAAGTAAATTATATTTGATCTCTAGTTTGTAGAATATACGGCTCTGGTGTTTAGATAAATGGTACATATTGCTACAAGATGTATGTTATATCAGTGGCGTCACTATGATTGGTGTCACCCGGTGCGGAAAATTCAGGGTATCACCTCCCGCCCCCTCAAGACTTCTACCATGTGCAATGGTAAATATTTCGAATAGTAAAACACTAGACCTTAGAGAATTTATTTTAAAATACTTGAGCGATAAAAACTATAGTATTCCTGACCGTATTTCAGAAAGATGTATATTACTTTCATTAAAGTGAGTTTGTAAACTACGTCTCAATCACATAAAACCACGTGACTACATGCGTCATTTTTTTAGAACGCTTGCTTAAAAACTCTTAGATTGACCCGAGCTGCTTTGAACTCTATTCATTTACATAAACTCCAGACGCTGCATGGTGCCATCCTGTGCTACTGACCTGCATAGTGACACCCTGCGCTACTGCTCTACATGGTGGCACCCTGCGCTACTGCCCTGCATGGTGGCACCCTGTGCTACTGCTCTATATAGTGAGACCCTGCGCTACTGCCCTGCATGGTGGCACACTGTGCTACTGCTCTATATAGTGACACCCTGTGCTACTGCCCAGCATGGTAGCAACCTGTGCTACTGCTTTACATGGTGACACCCTCTGTAACTGCTCATGTTTTTAACTATGATCGGTTGTTATAAAACCGACTATACTGTCACTATACCGATTTTTTTTCTGCTATGAAATTTAGCACTGTTCATTTTTGGTGTCACCCCTAATATGGTGTCCCCCGGTGCTGCCCCCATTCCCCGCACCTTCCCTTGTTGGCGCCACTGGGTTATATAATATTTTATTGCATCATAATTTTTTCATAAATAAATCGAATAGTTTTTATTTCTTTCATTCAGTTTTTAATGCATTTGTATAAAGGTTTAAATTTTAATACAATTTTATATTAATTTTCTACTGCACACACACAAATAAATCTATTTTTGATGCTTTTAATGGGGGCGAAAAATTGCAGGCTACAAAGTTACCTTTTCATCTGAACATTGTACATCTCTTGGGCAACACCAATTTACAAGCTTTGTACGGGGTATCGCATATTTACATAACTCGATTCCCCGCGGCGGTTAAGATTACTTTGGTCTAGTTACATTGTTGAATCGATGCTGCTCTTGCGAATACAAATAATGCACATTGTAAATGGCAGCAGAGCTTAAAACCACCGGAGCACTACCGCTGGGGCAGTGGTAAAAAATAACGGAGAGGCTAATGAAATTAGATTTTGTTGTTTCATAAAATCCACTATTCAATTAGTATACTTGTACTTCTGTAATACGCTGGTTAAAGGTATTTTTTTTTTCTTTTAAAATATATTATAAACAGAGCTTTCTGTGCCGTTTTGATAATTGTGGCCTTGTAAGCCAGACTACACTAATCCACTTTTTGGAATGTTGTAAAAAGCTTGTATTAACAGGCACTACTAAAAAGTATTTTTTTAAAAAGTAACTCTTCAGATAATAAAACTATTTATGTAATGTATGAATGTATCGATACTAATAATATATAATTAACTAATGTAAATACATTTTTAGACATGTAGGCCTTTATAGTATGCACCCACGCTTTTAATAATGAAAAATATTTAGACATGTAGGCCTTTATAGTATGCACCCACGCTTTTAATAATGAAAAAGTTCCCCTTAGATCTCACAGGGGCTCATCGGGGCAGCTGAAGTGCAGAATTCATCTGTTTCTGTAACCACGTCATTTAAAGAGATTTTGTGACTACCACAACGCCCAGTCGCCTTTACTTTCCTCCTGGAAGTGGCTGTTACACATTTACAGCTGAGTGGACTTTGAACATTTATTAGGACCTGAAAAATCCAGAGATTCTCATCAAGGCCTCGGAACTCCTACATAAGACTCCCCAAGAAGTAATTCATTATAAACTAATTGTATGTTATAAGGAATAATTGATTTAATTGGTTTAATTTTGGTGCATTTTAATACAACACCTATTTTTAAATTTTAAATTATTTTTTTTTTAATATTTTTTTTTTCATTTCATACTTTTTAGTTTTAAATGATTAACACATTGGCATGTTAATTTTCAAATAATTCAACTAAACCACTCATCTGTGAGCTAAACACAGTAAGACTAAAAATAAAGTTTCTTTGCGTTATTTTGCACCGGTGGAATGTTTCATATTTATTTAAACATGATTTATTTCAAGGCGACTTTTTGGCCATTATAACCATTACTAAAAAAATAATTACCTTCGTAGTTCTACAAAATGTTAATACTTGGTATCCAGATTAAAATCACGTATTGTCATTTAGAATTTACACGTGTGACAAATTTGGTTGTTTTTTTTTTTTACTAAAAGAAGATTTACCGACAAACCTAAAATACTAATTCACAGAAAGTGAAACTAATCAAAAGCTTATAAATAGAACTTTGTTGGTATATATAGGCAACTATTAGAACAACCATTGCAAGGGGTTAATTAAGTAAACGAGAAATATTTGAAAACCGGCATTAAATAGAAAACGTGTATTTGAATATTATATCAGTCAAATGATAAATAATGAATGCTCAGAATAAAGCAGATAGGCCTACAGTCTTTTTAAACAAATCATTGTTCATATATATATATAGAGAATTTGCTTTGTTGTTGTTTTTGCGGACAATTTAAATGTTGTGTTGTTCTTCTAATTGGTCTGTTGATTGCATGCTTACATATCTATAATTAAATGCTTACATATGTAGACTACTGTTTTAACCGCCATATATTTACACATTACGTGTATATATTTATCTGACATCCTTACTTCTTCGTCACAGTACATGACGAGTAAAGTTATTACAATTATTTATACTCTAGGCAGAGTCGTTCTTATGACTATGAAAACTAGGTGACTGCATAGGGCCTATTTAATAGGGGTCCCTTAAGTTACTAATCCCTATTTTATTTGATGCTGAGGTAATTTTACATGGGGCCTCGAACATCTCTGGAAGTAATGTCCTATTTTCCCTGAGGAGAACAGGCTTCTCACACATTGGTTACAATGTTGGTACGGAATACAGGATAATAATTTGGTTAAATCTAGAGTTCATGGTTGAATCTTTGTGGGGTTAAATCAAGAGTTCAGGGTTTAATCTTTGGGAGTAGAGCAGACCCGTAGCGTGCGGGGGTTGCCTGGGGGGCCGGGCCCCCCCTGCGTTTTGTCTGGCCCCCTCTGCTTGTTTTCTCTACTTAGTAGAATTTATTTCCTGCTCCCCCCCAAGCTATTGGCCTGGCCCCTGCTGTAGAATGCCTTGTCCCTGCTGTAAAATTTCCACGCTACGGGGCTGGGATAGAGTCTTTACGATTTCTAGCGACCCAGGTCAGGGACTTAACATATGATACCCTGGCATTTGATTCAAAAGTAGGGAGAGCATCAACTAACATTTCTGACAAATAGATAAATCACCGGACACAACTGAAGGTGGCAAAGGGCACTAACCTTTTAATGGGTTCTTTAACTAGTCAATCCAACAAGTGGGTGCAATAAGCCTGATGGGAAAGTTTTAAAAAAATGGGGCGTGGGAGAACATATATAGAGATTGGGGACAGTAGATTTTTAGATACAGCGGAGAGTGGTCACAAGCAGATTGATGGTGAAATTAATGTACTTAGTGAAAGTGATGTTGGACTATATTGGATGTTAAGTACTTTGTTTGCAATAAATATTGCCATATACACGGCAACCCAAGTGCCTATGTTATCGATACTACTGTACGGAGTTTGAAGGCGTCTGTATGTAGACATATCTATAATAGAACGAGAGGCTACAGAGTGAAAGAATCCTAGGCAGACAATATACTAAATATACTAAACACACAGTAGAAGTGGCACATAAACAAACACGTGACCCTTTTCTAAACATTTTTCCTGTACAAAAACAAGTCTATACCTAGCTATGTTGGATGTATACTTGTGCTAAGGTGAGAGAGAGACAGTTTATATAAATAGTTCAATAAATTCTCTATAAGTTTTAACTTGCCATAAATAATGTATTACTTTATAACTTTGGTCTCAGCAACATGAAAATGGAAAGGCTGGCCTGTAATGATTCTGTTTAGAAAATAGGAAAAGAAATCCCATATGACATTTGATATTTTAATAGAACCTCATTTTTCTTGCACTTTTTCCAGGAAATGATTCTTTCTTAGCCTCCAGCTTGTCTCGTGTGGAAAAAAATATCATTAAGAAAAGTTTTTTGTACGTCGCGTAGAATTTTTTTTTTGTTTATTTTTTTTCTTTTTCGAGCTGAGGTGTATTCTAAAATAATTTACTCTACTTGGGTACAATCATTATTAGGTCGGATATAGTTATAGGCTCAGATTGTATCACCGTCAATGGCTATGACATGGTCGAACACAGTGGTCAGTTTAAATACAATCATCAGGTCATATACCATACGATTGTATTTCATATATGCTAAACAGTAAAGATAAAATCATCAGGTCAGATCCAATTGGATACAATCATAAGATCAGATTTAATCATCATCTCTAATACAACATGAGGTTAGAAGCATCATCTTCTCATAAACAATCATCCTCTCCTATATAATAATCAGTTCTGATACAATGATCATGTAAAATACTTGAGAACTACTTCATTAAAATCTATCAGTTTTCAAGAAAAGTTTGTTTTTGTTTTGTTTATAAAAGCCACAATAAAATACTTCACCTAGCAAATCATCAAAGAAGCACACACACACACACACACACACACACACACATATATATATATATATATATATATATATATATATATATATATTAGGGTGCATCACCACAATAGAGGAAAAAATTGATTGTTTTTGAGCTGTCTATGTTTCTAATTTGTTCTAATATCATTAATAATAACTTGTGTAAAATATTTTTCAAATCAGAGTTGATTTAGAGGTCCCCCCCTTCCCCCCCTCCCCCCGCCCAAGAAATCACAAAACATGACATGTAAAGAAAAAAAAAGTTTATTCTAGCCTATATAAAAATTATATAAAAGTATTAAATTATTTATTACTGTTGCATTTAATTCAGTTTCACTTTGTTGCACGTTTGTAAGGTTTACGCACATTTGAGATGTTTTTGCGGTCCATTTCTACCACTTGAAGAATGTTTTGAAAATGTTCATCCGTTCGCGCTGCTTCAACAAAGTCAGATGCCAGTTTCACTCCTCTCTCGGCACAATCGTTAACAACGTTAATAATAGCAACATTTTCTGCACTGGCAATGTAAGAAGCTGTTTGGCACCAATCATCAACAGGCAGTTGGAGGAATCCTGTGTCCAGTTGAAGTCTGTATATAGTAAACCACGAGTCAACTCCAGCCAGATCACACAACCGAGTTTTAGAATCAATTGATTGGAATCGTGGTTTTCCCCAACCATTTCCAAATCGATTCTGTGGATTTTGGAGGGCAACCACTGGTCGAAGCTTTAGCAGAGCATCTGCTAGAGCTCGCTTTTCCAACACAGGTACTTCATTGCTGAACAGAGCAAGTGGGATCATTTCAGCAGTGAGGTACCACAGATGCCTATTCAGGGCACGGATTGCTGACTTGGATATGTCTCTGTTGACATCGTTGTAATCCAAAAGTCGCTTGTAGAGCTGTAGATCATTCCATAGTGCATCCACACTCTTTTTGCAAGTGAGCCACCACACGACATAAACATGTGTTACAAATGTAGCAAATGCACGAATCTTTGGCACTTGATCACGTGTGGTAACAGTACCTGGAGGCAATAATTGAATTTGTTTCACACAGTGCAATCTTGAGGCAATATATCAGCTTTGCCATCCATCGTGCTTTGTGCAGGGCACCTGGTCTTTTAAAGTTAACCTCCTTATTTGTAGCATTCAGGTAAATAAGGGACAGCTTAAGGAATTCGTGGTAGTCGTCTCGCAAGAATTCGGTTTGTTTACTAGAGTTGGCATGTGCAATTACCGTATCTCTCATTATCGTCAGTCGCTCTTGAGCTTTCAGATCATAATCAGCTAACGTAAACGAACTACAAACGTGAGACCAATCAATTCAGTTTTCAGAAGAGTTTGTGGTTTCTTTGTTCGCGAGGCAGGAGACGCAGTAATAACTGGATATGCAACTGTTGAAGTGATGCCAGGGTCAGCCAGCATTTCCTTAGAAGGTGTAAACATTTTATTGTTGTTTTTCATATCATTTCCATGTTCTGATTTTATAGGTCGTGTGTATCAGAAATTAAAATAATATAAATAAAGAAATTAAAATGCTTGCCTTGGTCATCAATATGCGGTAAGGAAAAGTGTTGTTTTTGCTAATAAAATGTGAATTTTAAATTTTATTTCTAGCACAACTGCTTATCAAAATCAATCATAGCTACCAAACATTATAAAACCAAAGACTATAAAACAATTTATATAGCGCTTCGCTTTTTGTATGTAAGTCTGTAAGACTTTACAAGAAGGATGGTTTTATCTAGTTTTCGCTTAATTATGCAAACTTTGTTGAAGTCCGGGGGACCTCTAAATATTGTCAAATATTTTTTATTTTTTTACACAATGCTTTTTTTTATCAATGGAACAAATTTAAATAGCAGACAGATCAATTATTAAAATTTTTTTTTGGTGATGCACCCTAATATATATATATATATTATACATTCAAACAACTACCTAAGGAATATCTAGATCGATTCATACGCTAATTGCTAAACTCAAATAACAAGGAGACGGCCTTTATTTTCTTTATTGCTGCACTTCTTTCCCCACAGGAAATCTACGCTCCACACATTGAGATGTCACACATTTCACAGCTAATGGGGCTGAAACAAAATGCAGTCTTCCTCACAAACAATAAGTACCTGGTTCCTCACGACAAGAACTTCAGACTACAACACCAATAATACAATAGATATTTTATGTTAAGAGATTTGAGTTTGCAAAACGACCGCAGCTCGCGAGATAGAATAGGGAGCCGACAACCAGGCAGTACCGATTTTCCGGGCCCCATAAGTTATTAGAAGAAAAAAAACTTGTTTTTAAACCACAGTTTACGTGTGAAAGATATGAAGGGCTGTTAAAGGCCCGTTTCTCGGTACCCAGAAAACTTTTCATGCTACATCAATGCCGGCTAGAGACTGGTTCGCACCACATGTAACCTAATAGTTGCTCATTCGTTATTATTGAATACATGGTTGTAAAAGCAAGCTTATAACTAATTATGTAATACTTTATTATAAGACAGTGTCTACATTTTGACATTGAATTATTATTATTATTTTAAATGCTTTTCCATGTGACAGATTAATGCTTATATTTAAAAATAATAATGGTTTAAAAAAAAATACAAAAATAAAATCGTTGTCTTCTTCCATCTCTTCACTGTGTGTGTAATTTATTTTCTCACAATGGAATAATAAGGCGTTATAGCTCCTCCAGGTTAACTGAGGAATTACATTATGAACTAGAACTAAGGGGGGTAACTAAGGGGGAGTAACTAAGGGGGGAGGGGGTAACGAAGGGGAAGTAACTAAGGGGGTAAATGTAGCCGTGATTGACGTCTAGGATGTCATCAGGATTATAACAAATGGGAAACAAAATCACTTCAAGAGTAACTGTTTGCCATGGTATGGACTAGTGTATTACTTCAATAATATCTGTATTAACTAGTGTATATCTTCAACAGTGTGTGTTTGGACTAGCATCTAACTTCAATCAAGGCCCGATTAAGGCCTAGGCTCTAAAGGCACCGTGCCAAGGGCCTACAAACAATAATAGGGCCTACAAAAGTAAAAAAAAAAATTTTAATTTACAATTATATAATATCTATAGTGCCTATGCCCTTCACAATCTTTAATCGGGCACTGATTTCAATAGTATATGTATGGACTACTTTATTACTTCAATAGTATATGTATGGACTACTTTATTACTTCAATAGTATATGTATGGACTACTTTATGACTTCAATAGTATATGTATGGACTACTTTATCACTTCAATAGTATATGTATGGACTACTTTATCACTTCAATAGTATATGTATGGACTACTTTATTACTTCAATAGTATATGTATGGACTACTTTATTACTTCAATAGTATATGTATGGACTACTTTATTACTTCAATAGTATATGTATGGACTACTTTATTACTTCAATTGTATATGTATGGACTACTTTATTACTTCAATAGTATATGTATGGACTACTTTATTACTTCAATAGTATATGTATGGACTACTTTATTACTTCAACCGGAGCCGCTCTTATCGATAGAATTAGGGAGCTGCCTAGGACCCTTTTCAATATTTATTTCTGTTAAGTGTCATGCTAAGAGCAGAGCCGATCCTAGGGATTTGGGGGCCGGGGGTCTTGATCTCTTTTGGGGGCCCCTGCATTCTGACATTCGACACCATGACATGAGATAATGTACTTAATATTTAACGTAAAAAAATTTGGGGGCCCCCTCAAGCTGGGGACAGGGGGTACTTTCGAATTTGGACATCCCCTCCCCCCACCATAGCTACGCCTCTGGCTAAGAGGGCCCTGTCAGGAACCTTTACTTATTGGCCTCTAAATCTTACTGAAGCTATTTCATAGGGCCTCATAAAGACCGAAGAAGTCAACTTACATCAACAGTATACTTTGACTAGTTTATCAATTGAAGAATATATGTATGTATATATGATTTGTTTTTACTGAAAGAGTAACAGTATGGGTTAATTTATTACTTTAAAAGTTTATGAATGGACAAGTTTATTACTTGAAGCCTAACTGTGTGAACTAATTTATGACTTCAACAATATTATTATGTGGAGTACTTTATCCTCAAACGGTATATGTATGGTCTACTTTATTACCTAAAGAGTAACTGAACTAGTTTATTTCTACAGTAGTATATGTGTGACCAGTTTATTTTTTTCAACAGTATACAATGGATTAGTTTTATTACTAGAACAGTAAATTTATGGGCTAGTCTATTATTATTATTGTTCATTATCCTTATGGACTATTTATTGCGTGAACAATTTGAATGTTTTCACTTATATTTAATTCGGACACTATATGTCTGGTGGTAGTTTCTTGACCAATTGTTTGGTTTAATTCAACTTAAAAAAAATAAAGAATGTAGGCATAAATGTATTACTATTTTTTTTCAAAGTTTTCAAATCTCTAATTAATTTACTGAAATTGTCAATTAGCTTGCAATAAACGAAATTTCACTAGTAAGTTCTTAATCAAACGTAAAGCGATAGAATATCAAAGCTATTTTTAGTTGAGCAATTAATTCGACACATATTTCGTTTGAACAAAACCACACATATCCATTGAATCAACCACACCTTTCTATTGAATCAACCACACCTTTCTATTGAATCAACCACACCTTTCTATTGAATCAACCACACCTTTCTATTGAATCAACCACACCTTTCTATTGAATCAACCACACTATCTATTGAATCAACCACACCTATCTATTGAATCAACCACACCTTTCTATTGAATCAACCACACATATCTATTGAATCAACCACACATATCTATTGAATCAACCACACCTTTCTATTGAATCAACCACACCTTTCTATTGAATCAACCACACATATCTATTGAATCAACCACACATATCTATTGAATCAACCACACATATCTATTGAATCAACCACACCTTTCTATTGAATCAACCACACCTTTCTATTGAATCAACCACACATATCTATTGAATCAACCACACATATCTATTGAATCAACCACACATATCTATTGAATCAACCACACATATCTATTGAATCAACCACACATATCTATTGAATCAACCACACCTTTCTATTGAATCAACCACACCTTTCTATTGAATCAACCACACATATCTATTGAATCAACCACACTATCTATTGAATCAACCACACCTATCTATTGAATCAACCACACCTATCTATTGAATCAACCACACCTATCTATTGAATCAACCACACCTTTCTATTGAATCAACCACACCTTTCTATTGAATCAACCACACCTTTCTATTGAATCAACCACACCTTTCTATTGAATCAACCACACCTTTCTATTGAATCAACCACACATATCTATTGAATCAAAAACACCTTTCTAT